>CABFWB010005758.1:27444-40931 GCA_902151455.1 Timema bartmani | reverse complement strand
CTACTGGTAGAGGGCACTATGTAATAAAGGGAGTGTGTTTCTGCCCCTGACCGTACTCTGCTCGTGTAAACAAGGCTACTTGGAGAGGGCACTATGTAAGCCATGTCACGCATCTCCGTCTCTTCAAAAATTGATCCTGTCGGATGCTGGATGACAGTGAAACAGGGACGAAGAATGTCGCCTTATTTCCCATGGGTCAGCCCGCGGAACGAGAATAACACAATTTAACTACATTCATGAAAAATCTGCTTTCAGCCGACACTGAAAGTAACTCAACAACGTTCTATAATTCTTATTTTAAACAAATTGAATTTAATAAGTTTCGAAATTTCACCCAAACAATAATGGAATGTAAACCTGTTAGTTTAGCTTGCTTTACTATGTATATTATTATAATAATGAAAATAAAATTAGTTGTAAATAAATTAATTATATTGGTTTTAAGAAGCTTAAGCTGGTACATAATTGTAAAGCCTATTTATGCATACAAGAAATGGCTTAAGATCATATGTATCTGTATGCCTACTTAATTATGTAATACAAAAGTGCTTTAGATGTACTCGTATAGGCCTGCATAGAGATTTTTACTTTTATCCAGAGGTCCTAGGTTTGATTCCTGGCGCTCCCAGATTTTCTGTGAAGCAGTGTGTTTGGAATGGGGTCAATTCAGTATTGAGGACAAAAATGATGAGATAATTGTATGAAAAACTATCAGCTTCGGTCTAGAAAACTGAGATTAACCGCAGGACGTTTTGTTGTGCTGACCACGTGACACCCTCTACCCGTACTATTTTCGCCAACAGACGGCGGCGCTCGGTCGGTATGGCTCCATTGTATGCTGACGTCAAGGCGTTTTTACTAGTAACTATTACCCCCGCACACCCTTAGTCCAATTTACATATGAAGAATCTTATCTAAAAGTGACATGAGCTACTATAACTTCTTTAAAGTCGTTCGATATTTTTAATAGTGCTTTGTACCAAACTGTAGTCGAAAGCTCTGACCAGTTAAAAAGTTTAAATTTCAAGTTTAAGAGTTTTTTTTAGAAAATGTGTGATAAACTACATAAAACCTTATAAGACAATCCGTAAAGCGTCGTTGAATTTTATTTTTTACCTTTAAATTCAAAATTTAAACTTTTTGAACAGTCATAAACTTGCTAATAATTTTCGCCTACATTTTTTTGAAAACCTTATTTAAAAAAATTAATTGCTTTCTTAAGTAATCCGGGATTTCTAAACGTCTGCAACTCTATTTAGTGCGCTACCATGTGGCACCTTAAGCCTCAGCACTTATTTTTATCAAATTTGGTTGAGATCCATTTAATGCTGCAAAAACTCACTAAGAACAACACATATACACAAAGTCTAACTCTTTTATAATTTATTGACCAGGCGAGGTCCTGTTTTAAATAGATCATTTAGCATATCGTGTGTTTGTCTGTTTGTCTGTCTGTCTCTCTTTCTCTCTCTCTCTCTCTCTCTCCAGAAGTTTGTTCCGTGATAACTGCCAAATACGTGGAACAATTTTAACGAAATTTTGCAGGAACATTCTTTGAACCTGGGTTGAACTATGTGTGTGCATAATTTTTCAATTTTGATATCCGTTTAAATATGGTGGCTACTCGATAGGTTTTTTGTTTAATAGCTTATCTTAAATTATTTCAATTTAAAATTCTAAGCAATATATTGAATACCTCGGTCTTTTTTTTATGTTGACGTCCTTAGCAGTGTGAAAAACATTTATTTTCTATGAATATATTATATACTATTGAATATAGTGTTCATTTGTTTTATGTGTATAACTTGATCACCAAGGAGAAATATCAACTTGAAATCTAAAGAGATACTATAGGAGATATTTCAACTTAAGATCCAAGAACAAATTATAGGATATATTTCAACTTGAAATCCAAAAAGAAATCTTAAGAATGTAGTAACGATAAGAACTTGGCATAATTCTTAACATTATGTACTTAGCATTTTTGAATGGAGGTAGTGATGTCTACTTTTCACAGAACTACTTGTTTTATTCAGTGGGAAAAGGCTTCGAGTGAAATCACGAAAACATCTCTAGACAAAGTTTATTACATGGAATAATAGCTTACCCTTCAAATACTTTAGTGGGAAAATGCTTAGCCAAAATGTCATTTTGCGCCATTAAGTAGTTAGTAAAAAAACTTTATGTTCAATCAGTACTAGAGCGTGTCTAAAAATGTGTTATCTAATATTTGCTATGGTAATGTATATGTAAATTTAATGCAGCGAGTAAATAAAGTTATACAGTTTGGAGAAGTTGATCAAACTTTTACTTTTAGGTTCTCAAGTTGGTATGAGTTGTACCGCTGCGCTTTATATTGTAATCCACTTGTTTGCTTCCAGGCGAAGCTTCGTTGATTATATATTCAGACAATCAGTCAAAGAAAGCACGTTTCCCAATCTCAATATTTAAAGTGAACTTAAAACTATTTTGACAAATAATTCTACAAAAAAAAATCCTAAAAATAATATTTTCTGATGAATATGACAATATTTGTGTCGATATTTTGCAATATTAACGACGTTGAATTCAAAGCTATTGTGCGAAGCGGGTTGCATCTTAACTTGACAAACTAAGCACTTGGAGGTCAACGTAGGAAATAGACAAAGTGGGAAGAAAATTAACTGTTAATCCTGTGTGGCCTCTAGTTTACCTGCTGCTAACACTTCCCCTCTTACATTGACGAGTATATACACTCACTCTACTGTTTGCACTTGGACAGCATTGACTAACTTTTCAAAATAATGTTTTTTTTGTTTCCTATTTTAGATAGACATATTTTGCTTCCACGGTATTTTTTTTAATCTGCATCCTGTAAGAAAGATTCCTAATAATAACCAATAGTTTAAATTGTATAAAGTTAAAAAAAAAGCATTTTCCAAAAAAACTACTTCAATATTAAAAATAACAATTTTGTGACAATGTAAGACTATTTATCAAATTATTTAAGGGTGTATGGTTATTTCTCAATGTTTAATCTTTAAAACTCACCAAATAAAACTTAAATACATTATGCGTGGTTGGTCAAATGTATAGTGAGAAGGGGAATATAGTTTACTAGTACAGTCTCGTTTAGACTTGCTTGCCCTGGTAACAAAATGCCTACATGTCTTGAGTTAGTTTGTAAGTCTTGCACGTTAAACTATTAATATGAATAAAACTTTGGAAGTTGGGGTCAATAGGTAATGCCATTAGTCTTATTGCACCTGTTTTCGCACTACCGTGAGAACTCGTAGACCAGGTGCATGTTAGCCAACTCCCTGAATGTGTAATCCTCCATCTCTTTTTTTGTTCTTGCATGGCATGGATCTACCTATTGCCTGTGTAATGAGGCACTCTCGCAGTAATCAGGGGCGTTGCACGAAATATATTTGGCACGGAGAGGAGGGGGCCAGGAGGAGGCTCCCATTTATTTTTAATTTGGTGTGATAATTAAACCTTGAACTGAGTTTTTAGGTAACTGTATTTTTAAATTTATTTATTTATTTATTTGCAAGGCCGTAGCCAACCAATAATTTCAGGGGGGGTTTGGCGAGCACATCCCTTAATTGGCGGAAGCTAGAAATAATCCTAATTGATAAACAGTTCTAGAAGCTATCTGAAGTGTTTTATATGGCAACATTACCCCCTAACTATTGAAGGCTAGGACAAATTCTAAATATTAAACACCTCTCTGAAGTGCTTTTTATGGTAACACAAACCCCTAATTTGTACTTTTATCTTAATTTTATATTGTTTGAATCATAAATAAAGCCATTTTGTACATAAAATGTCGGGGGTGGTTTGAGCCCCTAAATCTCCCCCCACCCCCCTGGCGACAGCCTTGTTTATTTGTTCATACTGGATTTTTAAAGCTACAAGACTTTTTCAGAGCAACTTGAATTATTATTTATTTCAGTTTACTTGCATCTGAGCTAAATATCCAATTGAACTTAAATATATTTATTTATATTTACAAATATTGTTCAAATCGTGTATTTTAGATTTAAAAATTTAATTCAATTTACTACAGTGGTTTCCAACATTTTGTAGTTTATGACCACAACTTTTCTCTCTGCGGCCCTTCGATAACTTAAAAGCGTTAAAATCTTAGTTTTTAAGTTTTTTCACTATGTACTACTACAAGCCCGGACTATCTGAAGTTAGCTACACCAGTGGGATAAGTAAAATTTAGAGGAAATGTACATTTATTTGCTTGGAGGAATATTAGGATAAAATACCCCTGGCCAGAATTAAAATCCTTACTTCACCTTCACCAACAAACCAAACCAAAAGAGCGTGACATTAAACCCGCATGTCCACTAATGCTTGTTTTAATTATTATAAATTGCTTATAATAATGATTTAGGCGACTAATATGTATTAAAATAGAATCAAAAAGCCCGGGGTTGGGGGATGATTTTATATTATGCTAGCAGCATTACAAAGCTGCCACAGTAAACAAGTCAGCAAGAAACTACCCGAATGGAATAGCCAAAAGGAACCTAAGCAGTAACTAGGTTGTTTTTAGAACTTTAACAACTTACGTTTCTTTTAGAATTTCGCATCTTCTTATAATCAATCATTAAAATCCTCGAAAAAGTATTAATATAAAGCTAAAACCTCTATATTGTGACCCCACCCAAAACACGCTGCGACCCCCAACTTGGAAACCGCTACTTTATTATAACACAGTTGGAAGCAATATTTAACTAGTAAGCTCCTGGAGATGTAAAACTCGCTTGTCACTTTATTAAAAAATTAGCAATTTGGCCTTGTTTATTTAAAAACATTTTAACTGTAAAATAAAGCAATAAAAAATGGAATTTATCGATATTTCTACAGTATTTTGATACCTATCTACCAATGTCTTGCTTCATAACCTCATGGAAGTTGCCCTAAAATGTTANATTAATATAAAGCTAAAACCTCTATATTGTGACCCCACCCAAAACACGCTGCGACCCCCAACTTGGAAACCGCTACTTTATTATAACACAGTTGGAAGCAATATTTAACTAGTAAGCTCCTGGAGATGTAAAACTCGCTTGTCACTTTATTAAAAAATTAGCAATTTGGCCTTGTTTATTTAAAAACATTTTAACTGTAAAATAAAGCAATAAAAAATGGAATTTATCGATATTTCTACAGTATTTTGATACCTATCTACCAATGTCTTGCTTCATAACCTCATGGAAGTTGCCCTAAAATGTTAATACTGGTACGTCAATAAACTATTCAAAACATATTGTAATTTAGTGTGTGAGGGTCAAGGGGCTTCACCCGACATTTCATTAAATAACTTATGGCAAATTCGAAATCAGCACTCTTAACAACATGGTTATACGAAATTTCATGCAAACCGAACATTGAATGACGAAATTAAAAATGTATCCCAAATTTTAATTTGTTAAAGGGTGAAAAAAAAACTTAATTTTCTGTTTAATGTAGTCTACTTAATCAAATGAAAAATTAAAAGAGTTATAACAATGTAACACAGCCCTATTACTCCTCTTCCTTCATTGTTGCTTTGAGCCTATTTAAATTGCTTTCATGAAAGCCTATTTTAATAAACAATGATATAAGATACATCAGTTCAATTCAAACTAATATGGATACTTGATAGAAAAATTAGTGTGTATTTCAGAAGTTAAACATTAACACTAACCCTAATGTCCTCATATCATCAGTCAGAGCTTTCGATAAGAAAACAATAAAATGTTGCGTAACATTCACTGGATTTATGCCTTCAAAATTTAATAAAGCCCTAATTAAGGCATTGGCTGTAAAACATATTATAATTTGAATCATAAAACTGTGACAGTCTAGCAGCCATGAAAGTCACAACTAAAAACACTAAACCATAAATAAAACATTGGCTGACAATGCTGCCCCTTCAAGTATTGCTGGCTGAGTGAAATTTTGCTACTGGGCAGCTCATGTTCCCTTATGATTTGTTTCCATACCGCATTCGGCATACACTCACCGGCCGTTGTCTCTGCCTACTGACAGTGGCGCTATTAGACTACTTGATTAACTAAGATTTCTACAATCTACTAAACATGGAATCTCCTTTAAATGTTTGACGATTTTTGAACTTGGGATTTTTTGTAGAGTAGGGATCAACAGTTGGGAAATTTTAAATTTGTCTGTACAAGACTGTGGTTAAGAACTTTCATAATAGAAAGTAATGGGGTACAGAATAAGCCTAGAATTTCCCAACTCCAGATCTCAAATCTCACCAAATTCCAAACTTTCAAGCTTTTAACCAACATGGGGGGGGGGGCCACCCCCCCACAACCCCCACTCTCCCAGCGCAACGCACCTGGCAGTAATCGTGTGACCTTTGGTTGGATGAGGCTCAATGTTTCGATAGTGTAAATACTACCATCTAGCAGTGGCGGATTTACCAACAGGCTGAGTAGGCTGTAGCCTAGGGCGGCAGATTTTAGGGGCGGCAAATTTGGGGCCAAAATTTTTTTTTTGTCTTACAGAAATTAAAAAGATTCATATTTATATACCTAAATGTTATTAGGTCCACACAAACAATTCAACATGTAATATGTTTCACACCTTAGATAAATTTTTCTACAACTTGCGTAGTCGCGTTTGGTTGCGGCGTGGGAACGAGTGACTTGACCGTTCGCTAAGTGTGTCTGGCCGAACCTGATTGCACGAGCGCGGCGTGATGCGCCGGAGCCGAAGCGGGGTCGTGATGTAGGCATACGCCACGTGGTGTTGGTGGCATTGAGTTCGAGAGAGATAGATATAGAGCGGCGATACAAACGGGGAAGTCCCGTCCCGTATTTACTTCAAAAATTATTTAATTACGTTTACCGAATGTACATTATTGTGTAAGTAGTATTAAGGCATACCTTACCCCGCTTTATTAGTAGGACATGATTGAGCTTTTATTAGCTCAGAAATATACCCAAAAACTATTTCTTGTTCAATCTTAACTTAATCGTTGGATTGTAAAAATAATCTAGGAACTGACACATTGTAGAGGTCGGTAGGGGCGGCAAAATTTGAATAGCCTACTGGAGGAAAATGTGTAAATCCGCCACTGCCATCTAGCGGTAGCACCGCTTGCGTTACCAGAAAAGTTACTTAGACGTCTGGCAACACTTCAAATGTTTGAAGTTCCAAAGCGCCTTACTGAGACATTGCCGACCGTCGGCTCCTAATACCCATACATATTCGCTATAGCACCATCTTCCATCCTTTTCCATTTTGGCACGTCCATTCAAAATCATCCTGTATTGATTAGTGCCATACACACTACATCTTATCAGGAGCAGATTCCGCGTACAGCATAAAACCAGCTTCAGTGGCCGAACGGCTTAAGGCGTCACTCTCGTGTTAGATTGGTTTGCTGACGACAGGGAGATCGGGGTTCGAATGCCGGTCGGGTCTACTGAGAGTGGCTTTTCCCACCCTTCTTCCACGCAAATGTAAGTAGACTACCTCTAAAATGCTTCCTTCCTCATCCTTAACTCATTAGAATAATTATATTATATTCGTATAATCTGAATAAAAAATAGCGCATAAAAAGTTAAAGTTAATTAAACTTTATGAATTGTGAACTATTCACAATTATCAACGCTATCATTGAAAATAATGTAGTGCTTGCGCACCAAGTGTGATGCATTTTTCGCTTTTAGCTATGCTCTATGAATGAATATTTTATTGCCATCCTGACATTTGGCCCATTTGACCATGGCATTTATAGTAATAATATGTGTAGCGTGTACTTAAAACAAAGATTGTCTCGTGGGAACATATTTATAAGAACCTTCTCACCGGATTTTTGGGTATCGTCTAGACTCTAGACCAAGGGTCGGCAACCTTTTAGTAGTGTTGCGCCGAAGTAATATTGCAAAGTTGCTCAGCGTGCCAACCGACCTAAGCCCACCCAAATCAATTATAGTTTTATATTAGTTAACTAGTACAACTATTAAAACAAATGTAAGTTGATCTTGTAAAATGTAAATGTAATAATGTTTCTAAATCGAATACATTAAATAGCTACTGTTTCTTGAATATTTAATATTTTAATATAAATCAGACAGATCAGAATAAATACAAAAGTTATATTATGTGTTTTTGCAAAATTTAAGTACAGTATTAAAGACATTACTTTGGAATTTTGAAACAAAACAATAATTAATTATTGAAACATAAAACACGTTGTCATTAAAACGATTACACACATCAATGGTTTTAATTAAATAAAAAGGTTTTAATTATTTTAATTCAAATCGCTAAGCGTGCCATTGAAAATTGTTCTGCGTGCCACAGGTTTCCGACCCCTGGTCTAAACTTTAGAAAGACAGCCATGATGCATGGCGGAAGGACGCACATAAAACAGTAAGGACGCGTTAAAAGCCGGTGCCGCCTAAGTTGGACAAGGGTAGCGTAAGTCCTTGCCAAGAATTTGCCCACTTTGTGAGGCGGGTTGATTCGTGGTACCAGCAATATTTTAGGCAGGGTTGCTCCAAATTTGTTTACTGGGGCATAAATCACACAGCCCCGGGAATTTTTTTTTTCTCAATTCATACTAGCTATGAATATTGACAGCACTGCTTATAGACGGTGCTGCCAAAGGGGGAACCTTTAATAGAGTAAGTGTCTACTTGTATTGTGTTAGTAACTAAATCATTTAAGATACATAAGTGGTGTTATCAGTAAATTTAGTAAACTTCTATATAAGCCTCCGCCCATAATACACACAGATCATCATACATAAACCACTGGTGACCAGTGTTACCACACAGTAGACACCATATATCTTACACTACTATTCCCATACATTCATGCACCAAACCGTGAGTCTTGCAGCTGCATTTTTTTTTTTTACATATGGGACATCCGCAACTAAGTTCAGGTAGTCTAAGACATAAGGTATATGATAGATTGTACCACCGGTGACAAAGAAATTGAGGTATCGAATCTAGGTCGGGTGTAATTGAGGATTTTGGACGGTGGGGGGAGGGGGTTGAAGGTTTCACACACCTAATTTGTCACTGTGTTTTTTCTCTCGCCTGCCTAAACTTCCCTCTTTATATATTCCACTCTACTATAAATATTACGCCATTAAATACCCTTGGATATGAGCGAATAAAAATACACTACACTTTTCAGAAGTAGGAATTTATCTGACAGCTAGAAAAGTTATTAGATCTACTTTCACGTATTCATACGTCTAGTCATGTGATCATCAGCTGTCATTTTTGATAGATATTATCAATAATTATAAAATAACACTAACAATCTAGTAAAATGATGTAAATTTTGACCGCACAAAATATGTTTGTAATCTGTAAAATGCCCTTTCTATGAAAATTGGACTGTAATTATCGCACGAGTCAACATAAACGTTAACATTTAGGACTACAATGAACATATACACATATTGGAACGTTGAGGTATAATTAAATATGTGGAGACAGCATGAACGCAATGTGGTCGGTCCCTGTTTGTGATGTGGTTGTTCTGAAAACAGTGTGTGGCGGGGGAAAATGGGGTAGGGGGGAGCGTGCTTTGGTCAGTCCAGTCTGCAAAGGGGTGGAAGAAGTAATCCCAATACGCGTTCCTGCATTCCCTCAAAACTGTGGAAATAATGTCTGGGGTGGCTAAACCCCCGGCCGTTAATTCATCGTGCTGTAAAAGAGGAAACACCAATTTCACTAATAACACATATTTTTCAGTCATGCCGGGGATGTCGGGGGTTTATCTCAGTCGAGAGACACTGTAGCGTGTTTAATTTTGGTGGAGTGATTCTTTTTATGCATGGCGTTTATTTATATATATTAAAACACCATGCATAAAAACTTTACATGCTCTATATATGAGCCCCATATATAAAAAAACTCTACATTTTATATACCTACAGATACACACAATTAGTATATAGATTTTTTATACATGCTGTTTGTGTATATACATGTATAATTATATACGTATATACACTTATATGTATGTATACACCTATGTGTATATATATTTATATACACATGTATATGTATACATACATTTATATATAAATTGATAGTAGATATATTTGTATGTATAGCTACATTTAATACATATACATGTATGTATATAAATGCATATAATGTACATCCATTTAAATATATATATTTTATATGTGTATATGCATTTATATGTATAAAAATTATATGCATATTATATCTAGACAGATAATTTCAGGGTGGCCAGTCAAACTCTAGAATAAAATCAGAACACAATTCCCAAATTTCCTGGCAAAAAAAATCCCGATTTTTTAAAAGGTTGTTCCTTCAGTTGTGAGACTTTAAACAAATGGAACTTTTTTTTTTGTATTTTTTGTAAAAGATGTGTTGAACACGCCACCAAATGTTAGTACATGATCAAGTATTGTTAATAGGTATTTATACTCCTCAATACCTAAGTCAATAAACCAATTGGTCTCGTACACAATACATACCATCTACAGCCTCAACTATGTCTCAAAACACTTTAGATTACTTCAAGATGGGTCTTTGTTAAAAATATAAATTCTAACCATCTCTTATTGGGGTGACAACACGAAACATTCAAGGCACAGCCTCTAGCCTCACTCTTCTAAATCTTCGTCACCCTTTTTTTAAGATTTGGATCAGAAAGTCATTATTCCGTTTGGGATGTGTGCTCGGCCACAAGTTGAGAGTAGGCAAGTTAAACAACTTAGTATTGGTATGTAGGCCTATACAAAGATTAATGTTCTACACCCAGTTCCGGCGGAAACCTTATATGTGTAGGGTTGTTGAGATTTTTGGAATTAGATCTCTAACCTTAAAAATAGAGGTAGTTTACTTAAGGTGAAACATATTTTGATTAAAATTTGTACTCAGAATGTATTTGATATTATAAACAAAATGGCGCATCTCATTTTCCCATGAAAATGACTGAAGATACTTTACATAAGCGGAAATTTGTATTATTATTTTTTATCATATCAACTCAACTTTTTTAAGATAAGAAATAGCTTACTTTTGCAAAATTATAGGACTCGAAAAAATAAACTCCTTTTATTTGAAATAATATTTTATAAAATCAATACTTTCCGAATTAAGGCAAAAAAAAATTAATAGAAATTCACATAGTAAATAATATGTTTGTGTAGCAGTGTCTATTATTCCATGCAGGAGAAATGCGGTGCTCTTGTTTATTCATTATGTTTCTATTTTATTACAATGTAGGCCTGTATTATTTCGTTTTACAAATCTCACGAGCTATAATAATTTAGATAAACTCCCGCCCGTCCGATAAAGTAGCGAAAAAGTATGTGAAGTGCACCATAAAATTTATTTATTTTTATAAACCTGAACTTTAACTTTCACAAAAGCATTAATATTTTTCCAAGGTCATTGTTTCCATCCAATTACCAAGCAGATGATTTCTATATGAATAAACACGGGCACAGGGTCCGAAATGCTACGTAGTATAACTTTTATAAAATACATAGTCTATTTTAACTAAACCGTCTATAATTATTTTGGGATATATAATATGTACTTAATTTGATGTGATCATGTTTTAATACGTTTTATGATATCATGTAATAAAACCTTTTTTACATAGCTCATAACGGGAGTTCATCTTTCTGTTCAAAGCTAGTAGTGCTGACCGTCGTCTAACCCTTCCGGCTGCATGATTCTTCTTGTCTGACCCTTTGAGAGTTTTTTCGCAGATAATAAATAACTACAAAAGCTTATTTCTTGTATTTTAATTGTATTCAACGGCGTGGTCTCAATATGGCCGCTCAATGAGGAATTTTATTAATACAGGTTTTCCATAGGCTTGTAATATTGCAGTACCCCCATCCCACATCCGTGGTCATGCGGATCAGGTAGGCCTAGTCTGATTTTGTGCCAACGGGAAGGTCAGGGATCTGATCTTGGCTGTGTGTGAGCCTGAAGTTATTTTTCCTTAAGTAGTTTCCAACCCTTCCTCCGAGGAAATGCGATTACATTTCCTATAAATTCTACCCTACCTCACTTAATATGAATTTTCTTTTTGTCCCCGCGTTCTACTAACAATTTAAGTTGTACACTTATTTACTAATAACGCTAATGTGTAAAGGATGAGGAAGGTTGGATTTAGAGGAAGTGAGCCCATATTTGCGTGGGAGTAGAAAGGACAAGAATTTAGGGTGAGGAAAACCTTCAGTACACTCGACCGGGATTATAACCCCAACCTCACCGTCATCGGCAGTCTCGTCTATTGCAAGAGTGACACCTTAGACCACGCGGCCACCGAAACGGTTGAGGGCATTGTTGTTAAAGAAACTCCTTATTGCGTTATTACAATCCAATTTTCCAAGGAGAGCCTTATTTGATATCTTACTAGATCTACTTTCACGTAATCGTAAGTCAGGTCATGTGATTTAAAGCTCCTATCAGTCATTTTTGATAGATATTATCAATACCTATCAAATAACAATAATTAAATAGTAAAATGTTTTAACCGAAAAAAGTTTGTATTTTCTAGAGGTGCCTTCCTATGAAATAAAATTCTACTTTGACTAGATATATTTGGCTGCTAGTTTCGTTTGTTTACGAAACAAGAGTCTAAGCTGAAACAAAGAGTTTTACTAATGTTATTCAAATGTCAAAATACTTCAAAGAAAGTAAAACATTATTTAACTATTGTTTCCGAGCTTGTATAAGTATTGGAAACCTACTTACCATAACTCGGACTTGAAGGGTTACTCAATAGGTTACACCCACTTCAAAAGGAAAAATAATAAAGTGATCCAATATCTGTTAACATAAATTGTTGAACGTTGCTGTGGACAGTGAAAGAGTTAAAGGCAATGAATTGATCCAGATCCATAAAACCTTTTGTGTTTATTTTACAGAAACCCTACAAAGCGGCCTTATATTTTGTAGATTGAAAATTCAATAAAGGGTATTCTAGCTCAAGTTCAATTGGGAGGAAAAAAGACATAATTATCTTGAATGAAAACGCAAAAGGTTGTTTTCTCCTTTTCATTTTGTAAATGTTTTCTTTCGTGAATATAACATTGATAAAAAAATGTTAAAAATAAATGTACCTTAAAAAATTACATCCCCTTACTTTTTACTTTCTCTCTATCTTACAGGTAGAGAAAGTATGGTGATCGTCAAAAAAATCGAACTCGAAATTTTGATGAATCTTGACGTTTCATGACTCCCTGAATCCGAAAAAGTGGTTTTTGAATTTCCGTCTGTCTGTACCTCCAACTAGAGCCTAAACTATTATACCGATTGAGATAAAACTTGATATCTAGGGTTTTCATAGGGTTGCCCCGAGGGGTTTTTGGAATTGGATATCTACCCCTAAAATTAAGGGTAGTTTACTGAAGGGAAAAAAGAGAAAAAGTCGATTTTCTCAAAATCGGCTCTAACGATTTTGATTAAATTTCATTTATGAACATTAATAAATATTCCAAACAAAATGGCTAC
>CABFWB010005758.1:14642-25971 GCA_902151455.1 Timema bartmani | reverse complement strand
TTTTTTATTGGTCAAAATGTATAAATGAATAATTAAATATCAATGCGATGACTTGAAGATCTGCAACACCTTATAAAATGTTAAAATTTTAACCAGAAATCGAAATTTTAATACGAAGTGTTGACCCTTGTGGAAGACATTAAACTGTTTGAAATGCTCTTAGGTGGGCAAAGATGCGCCTCTTTTCTCATTGATTCTATATCATTGTATATTATTTTATGCGTGTTCTTATGTGGAGTGGTGATGATACAATGTACATTATTCCGTTCAGAAATCTTACGAGTTTATAGAAAGAGAAAGTCTGTGCGGTGCGTCGTACCATTTATTTAATATGTTTTTAACAGTATTGTGTATTGCCTATGTCAGTGTGGTCCAACTGGCAGCCTGAGGGACAAATGCGGCCTGCGCTTACTGATAATTAATGTGGCCCTCACAGTATCGACGGTAAATGGGAAATGGCTAATAATTCAAATATATATTTATAATGATAAGTTGTTTTGTGAAAGTTTGTGAGCGTGTATATTTAATAATACTATTTCGGGAAATTAATACAGCTATTTTTAGCAGTAAAATTTGAAAGATTCTATCAACCAAAAATATAATTTATTATAAGTATTGAAAGTAATTGTTTATTAAATGTTGCTTGAAGGCCTTTAAGTTGATACGATTACTTACTAAATATGTCTTCGGCACGCGGTGCAAGCTGATAGTCATATTTGGCCCTTGGAATGAGAAAAGTCGGACCACCCTGGCCTATGTTATCCATTTTACCGATAGGTGCCCAAAGGAAGGGATGTCCAGTGTCCACGGATATTGAACAGATTCTAGCCCACGGATACTGAACAGAATCTAGTCCACGGATACTGAACAGAATCTAGACAACGAATACTGAACATAATCTAGCCCACGGATATTGAACAGAATCTAGCCTACGGATTCTGAACAGAATCTATCCAACGGATACTGAACAGAATCTAGCTCACGGATACTGAACAGAATCTAGCCTACGGATACTGAACAGAATCTAGCCTATGGATACTAAACAGAATCTAGCCCACGGATACTGAACAGATTCTAGCCCACAGATGCTGAACAGATTCTATCCTACGGATACTGAACAGAATCTAGCCCACGGATACTGGACTAGAATATAGCCTACGGATACTGAACAGAATATAGCCTACGGATACTGAACAGAATATAGCCTACGGATACTGAACAGAATTTAGCCCACGGATACTGAACAGAATCTAGCCCACGGATACTGAACAGAATCTAGCCCACGGATACTGAACAGAATCTATCCCAAGAAACATATGTCCGTTTAGTGGCCAATTACACTCGGTTCAATATGTGGTTAACTTAGGGTTATACCCGGTGTGAATTTCCTTGATATTCACTGTACTCAACCTGTAATCAAATGTCAACAAAGAATACTTCTACTACCCCTGATGACCATTTAAAACCATATAAGGAGTTAAGTGATGGGGAACAACTTGCAGAACTTCAAATAAACATTTTGTCAATATTATATTTCGGTCAATTGACAAGCTTTAAAACACTGAAATGACCTTTTCATTCATTCAATGATAATATAAATAAAAATGTATTAAGCCTACAGTTAATGTGAGATTGCCATCAAAATTATCATTAATACACGTGATCATAAAATGGTATTTGATGGGAATGCATTACATCACTCAATGAAAAACATACATCGGCAAATGGCTGTTTTACTAAACCAATGAAAGAGCTAGCAATGATTTTGGGCGTATGCGAGTTCCGTCACGAGGAGTTTGACCTAAATTTACTTTCCAGAAAACATTTAAGAGTTCCATCACCATGATTGTTTACCTATCTGTAACGAATTTTTTTTCTTTTTTTTTTATGTTTTTAAAGTGCAAATTCTGAACCGAATGATTACATCAGTGCTTATAAACTAACTTAAATCTAGAACAGACACAAACAACATCCAGCCGTTAATTCATCACTGTAAAATAAGTGAACGAAAGGTTTTGATAACGTATAGCCTGAATGGGTAATCACGAGATAATAAAGTCAAAAAATTTTTTTACCAAATATGTGGAGTGCATTATGGTTACTGTGCTGAACGAATGCCACAGTCATGCGAGTAATCATTTTAAGTTATAACTGCTTGCTTAGAGAGGAATGACGATTCATGTCTAGTCGACCTCAAAACAACATCAATGTGTGAAAAATTTGGACTGTTTGATAGAAAATTATATTGATCATTATTCACATTTTCCACCTCTGGGACGAAAAGTCATCAGATTCTCAACGGACAACAAATTGTTGTGAATCATTTCCCTGTCATCTCTTTGCTTCGTTTTACCATCCTCAACTTAATATATATATATATTATATATATATATATATATATATGTGTGTGTGTTTTTGTAAAAGAAATCACCAACATTCATCAAAAAACTTAATTAAAAATGATTACTAGTTCTAACTTCAAAAGACCTGTTTCACGGTATGTTGGGAAAAAGACACATCGCAAGAATATAAACCAGTACATCAAAATTTATATCGAAATCAGACTCTACCGTGTTTTAAAGTAATGTTCATAATTGTATAGGAAACGGGGCATGGTTCTGTTGTAAGTGATTACCTAATATGTGATTATTTCCAAAAATAAACTAAATTGTTATTTAAGAAACACTATTTTTTTCCTTTTCTATTGTTTGAAAATTTCAAATAAGCCAGTATTTGCCATGACGGAAATCATCTGTAAGATTATGGTGACGGAATTGAACTATGGCCGTGACTAGAGCTGTGAGAAGGAAAATTTTCCGTTTGGAAAACTTTCCCTGTGATTTTTTCTGGAAAATTTTCAAACATTATTTCTGTAAAATAATTTCAATTGATTAAATGGAACTAACGTAATCGAGATATATATATCCCCAATGTCAACATTTATACTTAAGATTAGTTTCTCCTAAGGGCGTTAACACCATAAACATCATCAAACAAGCATCGCTGGCCGCACGATCTAACGCGCTACTCTCGCAATAGACTAGACTGCCGATGACAGGGAGATAGGTGTTGGAGCCCGGTCGGGTGCACTGAGGGTGGTTTATCCTACATAGTTTTCCACACTCACGGGTGCAATTCCTCTAAATTTAACCTTCCTCATCCTTAATATATTAGCGTTATTAGTACATATGCGTATAACCCGAATGGGTAGTAGGACGCGGTACTAAAAAAAAGTAGTTAAGAAACGAATGCGAGCCTTTGTCGACCCGTTATGTTCAGAAATCATACTTAACTTTTTTATCATCAGTAAGTTAACTAAAATAATTTTAAGTTTGGCCAGACATTTGTCCCCCACCCTATCCCCCGTGCTTCCTAACTACCCCCTCCTCCCCACACCCATGTCACCTTCTTATAACGTCTCTTAACACACCATATTTTTAAGTATAATAGACTTTAGGTACAACTTCTACAATTTAACCTCTCCACCGCAAGCTGCCACTGCAGAAAATTTTCTGATTCAAAATTTCCCGGGAAATTTTCATCTCTAGCCGTGACGGATCTCGGCTGTGCTCTTTTACCTTTACCTCTTGTGACAGAAATCAGCTTTATTCCCAACGAGTTTAGGTGTTTATGAAGAAAAAAAAAGTGTTACTCGCACCGATGAAAATGAAGACAAAAGTGCCAGTCTCGTCTTTTTTTAAGGTAGGGCCATAGTGTAATCAGTCAAGGTAAGATTACTTCCTTTCAGGTTAAACGAAGAGTACTTAAAATAAATGTAGATTAACCAATTAGATTTCAGAATAATGTATATTCTTTAAATCTGGAAGATGTAAATTTGTTTGGCTTGCCGTATGAATACAGGACTTTCTAAACTGTCTAATAAGGATGGCAGCCTAGAAAAACTCGAGTTCTTGGCGCCGGATAAGGGGTGTGTAGTAAACTGTGTGATCTGCTTCGATGGCCGCATGGTCTAAGGCGTTACTTTCTGTTAGACTAGACTGCCGATGACAGAGATATCGGGGATCGAATCCCGGTCGCGTTTACTGAGGTTTTTTCCCCAAGATAGTTTTACACTCTTCTTCCACGCAAATACTTCCTCTAAATTCAACCTTCCTCATCCCTAACTCATTACTCATTAGCGTACTTAGTACATATGCGTGTTACCTGAACAGGTTGTAAGACGCGGTGCTAAGAAAAAATAGATTTAGGGTGTGATATCCTTGGTTAAGTTAATTTGTGCATGTTAAAATGTTATTAAATTTACTAGCATGAATTCATAAGCCAAGCCATGAGTTCTGTATGTGTAACCTTTGATAGAGTGTCTTCATATAGTCAGCCATGAGGGAAGGGAAGTATTTTATTCGCTACTTTATCTGAAGTGTTCTTTGGATGGTGAACAGACTATACAAAACATGGGTTTATTTATTCTTCCAGGAGTTTCTAAGCAAACTAAACCAAAATAAACAAACCACAGCGATAAGACAATGGCCGGAGCCACTGCAATGTTTATTATAGTTTGAACATGATGAAACTAGCCCCGCTTGACGGACGTAAGTAAATCACAAACCCATTTGACGGAAACCGCATTTGAATGCACGTTATAAATTAGTCAAGAGCCAAATTGATTTTCAAATGAGTAAATATGATGAAATGAGCCCCTCCATAAAAACCTTACCCCTCCTAAGACACTGAAATATATATGTTTTGGCTCTCAAGTACTCACCTGCGAGTAAGACTTTCAAGGATTGAGACCTATGCTACTCGTCCACTCAAAAAGTGCCGTGCAGTAAAAAAAAAGGTACTTTAGTACTTTTAACACATTAAATAAGCAAAAAACTATTATTTTCTTTGGGGTAGAAAAAGTCGGTCGGAAAGTAGGGTGGGGAGAGAGAGAGACAAGAATAGCACAGTTACCATTCACCCTTGATCCTGCATGTCAGAGCTTCAAGTTGTATTTGTAAAAGCTAAACAAACAGATTGGGAGGCACGGGTTATATCCCAGCTGCTGCACTCAAATTGCGGAATAAAGTATACCTGTCAGCAGAAATGCAATTAGGGCCCACTTGAATTGCGGAATAAAGTATACCTGTCAGCAAACATTCAATTAGGGCCCACTCAAATTGCGGAATAAAGTATACCTGTCAGCAAACATTCACTTAGGGCCCACTCAAATTGCGGAATAAAGTATACCTGTCAGCAAACATTCAATTAGGGCCCCCTCAAATTGCAGAATAAAGTATACCTGTCAGTATAAATTCAATTAGGGCCCCCTCAAATTGCTGAATAAAGTATACCTGTCAGCAGAAATTCAATTAGGGCCCCCTCGAATTGCGGAATAAAGTATACCTGTCAGCAGAAATTCAACTAGGGCCCCCTCGAATTGCGGATATAAAGTATACCTGTCAGCAAACATTCAATTAGGGCCCACTCAAATTGCGGAATAAAGTATACCTGTCAGCAAACATTCAATGAGGGCCCACTCAAATTACGGAATAAAGTATACCTGTCAGCAAACATTCAATTAGGGCCCACTCAAATTGCGGAATAAAGTATACATGTCAGTAGAAATTCAATTAGGGCCCAATTGAATTGCGGAATAAAGTATACCTGTCAGCCGGTGCACACGAATTGCGGAACAACCTGTAATCCTATTTAACTCCTAACCCAACCTAACTTAATCTAACCTAATCTAACCTCCATTTTCGTTGTGAACAAAGTAATTATGAATTTAATTTTTACCCCGCAGTTCATGTAAGAGTATTACTGAGTCGTATGAGTTGTTCCGCAATTCATGTGCACCGTGTGATCCAACTTTTTAAGTCTTTTGTGTCATTATTCAAGTCGCTAGGATTTCTTATCGCCCCCCATACGACTATTATTGAGTGACTGTTGTTGGTGGGAGGGTGGAGGGAATAAATGCCAGCTCTGATGTCAGAAGGAGTGAAGTACGATCACCGATCACACGAATCATGATAGCATCGACATTGGTGCAAACACCAGTCGACATTTAATCAAGTCCCACGCTGTTTTAAGAACGTTTCAGTTACATTTTCGTTTTTTATTTAGGTATTTAACGCCCACTTTTTCAATACAAGGTTAAATACCACGATAAATGTTAGGCATAATATCTCCTTATATCCCTGACCCATTTTGTGTGCGTATGTGTTTGAGCGTATTCTCTTTTTAACTAATTTTTTCATCGAATTTAAGTACCCATTCGGGTTATAAACATGTACGAGTACATTAATTACATTAATGAGGTATGAATTAATGTAGAACTTAAATAAATGCACCCACATTTGTGTCAAGCAAGTGGTAAACCATTTAGAGGGGAAAAACTCCATCGGCACTCGGCCGGTATTCGAACTGTGACCTCTACGTCATCGGCAAATCATACTAGATGAGCCTGACATTCATACCGCGTGTCGTACGGCGAGGGTGGTTTGTTCGATCTCCGTGTCTTTTTTTTTTAATCAATTGTTACTTTTGACAGCAAGTTTGGTAAAAGATTAATTTAAGGGGCGATGATGGCGAAGGTAATTTGGAAGAAATGCACCCGTATCAGTGTGAAGGTATGGGTAAACAAAAGTGATAAATCGTACTAAGAAAAAAATACACCCAAGGCGCACCCAGCCAAGATACGAACCGTCACCATCGATCCAGTATATTGCGAGCTTTATGACTTAGACCGTGTGACCATCTGTGCGTGTCTCACCTCGTCTTGTCCACCTATCGTCCACAAACCAGACAAGACTAGATGGGTGCCTTTGTCCACCTACCTACAGAGATGGCCTCACAGACAAAGACGTCAGTCTAATCTTGTCTGATTTACCTGTGACAGGAAGGCCGGGGTTTAAATCCCAGCATGAGGGTGTTTTCCCCCCTAAATTGTTTCCTACCTTTATGTCACGAAAGCGGATACATTTCCTCTCAATTTTACCTTACTCCTCACTCCCTCATCAGTGGGAATGTTCAAATAGCCCGGATGGTAGTAAGACGCAGAAGACCAAAAAAAAAATATTACCCTCATACTCTCTACCACTTAGATTAAATAGTTAATATCGGCTTCGACGGTAGAACGTTCTAAGGCGTCAGTCTCGCAATTGACAGGATGGTCAATGACGAAGAGATCGGGGTTAGAATCCCTGTCGGGTGTATTTAGGGTGGTTTTCCCTAAATGGTTTTTCACTCATCCTCCACGAAAATACCGGTACACTTCCTATAAATTCAATCTTTCTCTTCCCTAACACATTAGCGTAATTAGTATATATGCGTGCAGCCCTAATGGGTAGTAAGACGCTGTGCTAGAAAACAAACACGAGACTGACGTCTTTATCCACACAAGCGCAAGTTTTCGAGTGGTTGCTACTTGGCTACAAGAGAGGGCGGACATCTGCCCACTCGTCACAACTAATCATAACACGGTCAGCGAACTGGCGAAGGGAGGATTTAATCTGAGCTGACATTTCGAGTTTATATTTAAGCGTCTGGGAAAGGTTATCTTATAACGGAAGGATTTATTAGAGCTGGACGAATTGTTGGAGAAATAGTTCCTCTAGTATCTTTAGCTTACTACATTCGTTCCCCGTGGCTGAGTGGTCAGGGGAGACCAATACTTCAGACCCTGGCTTATTGGAACATTTTATATCCGAGCTATGATAAACAGGTTTGCAATCTACATCCATGCGGTCAGTGTATGTCTGTCCTTCCAGGGCTCTTTCTTCAACTTCCCGATACTTTAGAGTGATGAACTTTGCTATGAACGCTATGGAGCATTCCATCTTTATGAGAAAAATGAGAAAATTGATAAATCCAAGATAGTGGATTCAATATGGCGGACACAACGCACAAATTGAGTCATAGAGTACTTAGTTTGGTATGTGCGCTACGGAGAATTCCATATTTATGAGAAAAATCCCAAAATTGAAAAATTCAAGATGGCGGATCAAATATGGTCGAAGCAACCTATAAATTGAGTCCTAAAGAGCTAAAATTTTGTATGAAAGCTATGGAGCATGCCAGTTTCATGAGAAAAATCCGAAAATTGAAAAATTCAAGACGTCGGACGCAACATCTAGATTGGGTTAGATTTGAGTGAAATAGGTGGATCAACATTTCTTAAATTAATAGAGCTATGTACACAAATCGTTCTACCACGTGTTATTAAAAATCTAAAAACTATCGAAACAATAGGGAGCATATTTCGCGCAGAAGAATCCGAAATTTCGCCTGTCAAACACAGACATAGCCCGTAGCAGCTATACATTCTCGGAAAGAATAATGAAATAAAATCTTACTTCCCTTGGAAGTATAGTGACATTTGAATACCAACAGTAGAATTCTTTATTCCAGCTTACTCCGTTGTTTCGTAGCCGAAAGAAAATAATTATGTATTGTTTGTTGGGTAGTATGGGGTTTACATGACAGCGACTTCCTCCCTCCCGGCCTCCAGATGCCACCTTTCTAGCTGCCTCTACCACCCCCAAACTTCTGGCATCGTGTGACCTTATCCATTACTGTTGTCTTCGGTATCCATAATTTATCACTTTCTTCCTTGCTTTTCTTTCCCCCTCTTTCCCTTCCAGTTCTTAGCCTAAATTAATATCTGGACCAGGGGTCAGGAGTGTCAAACGTGTTTCCGATGATCCCGTCTTACCACCCATCCGGGCAACCCATGTATTAAACAAATGGGGTGGGTATGAGGAAATGTACCTACATTTGCGTGAAGGAAGAGTTGGGAAATCACCTCAACACAACCAGCTAAGATTTAAGCCCTGAACTCCACCGTTATACCAGGCAAAACGAGATTTACTCTTTTGCTCGCGTGTCCACAGGTGTGGGTAGAAGTGTCAACCACTCCCCTAAGTCCACCATGGGTGGTATATTAGTGCGTGTGTTGCAATATCAGTTGACAGTAACATCGCGTAGCTCAAACCAGCCCTCCAACAAAGGACATAGCTTTAAAAGGCAATTCCGTTTCCAAGAGTGAGTGGATAAGGAGATCGACTGCAGGTCTCTGGTTCTGTACACAGTACTGCATAAAATGTAATATATTTAAAATGTATAGGTTTATTTTAACACATAGCTTATATCAGCACACGACTTACAAACGAACTTAACCCATAAAACTACTCCTACTGCGCAACGCCACAAAGTACACTAAAAATCCATTTATCCGAACATCAATTTTTCCAAAATTCCCGTTTTCATAAAACATCCTTTCAACTAAAAAGAAAAAACTTCGAGATCGATCGGCCAGCAACCGATCACATAATCTCAACAACAACCAAATCTTTTATAACACGTTGTCTTTGAATCCAACCAAAATTAATTTCTAATTCTTTATACTTTATCATACTGTAGATATGTGTAGTTTCAATATGTAATGCGTATGCCCATTTTTTTTTTTTTTACATCCCTAACAGTATAAAGTTCAAAAATTACGAAACAGCAGCAGGGGATCAGGTCCTATTAAGTTTGGATTGTACCTACAAATTAATTCAGTATTCAGATTATAACTATATTTGTCGCTACAAAATGTAACCGACCCACGGTCCTCTGGACTTTTAAAAGAACACGCTAACCCAGCCCTGGGCAAATTACAGCCCATCGCGTATTTTTATTCGGCCCGCAAGATATAGCTATCTATTTACGAGAGAAAAAATAATAGTGCTAAAAATACCAGAATTAAAAAATAATGTAAGTATATTAAATTTTTTATTTAACAGAAAGGTGGACAGTTACAAGCCGTTTTAATAATCTCAGCTACTAAATTTTACACCTTACAATAAATAAATTAAGAAATATTATATGAAATAATTGCATTATCTTTCAATGGATTTTTTTATACTGGCTTCCTTTCTTAGGCTGTCAATATTTTTTTTTATAATATAGTAAATTGCGTCCATCAAAAATTTGTATTTTATTTGGTGGCCCATTTTTATATTTAAATTATCAATGTGGTCCTTTAGCTTAAAAAACAACAACAAAAAACATGCCCAGGCCTGCTCAAACAACTAAGCCGGCCACTGGGGAAATCAAACGTGTCGTGTCAAAAATTCAACTGGTCGTACATGATTATTTATTTTAGTGCCCAGTTCTACGTTACGTTTATGAGCTAGAGATAAGAAAAGTTGCATTTTAAGGAAGTGTACCCACATTTGCTTGGAGGTAGAATGGGAAAACATTTAGGAAAAACCACAGTACACCCAGCCGATAATCGAACCCCGATCTCCCCGTCATCTGTAGGCCAGTATATTGCAAGAGTGACGCCTTAGACCATGCAGCCACTGAAGCAGTTATATATATATATCTATATATATATATATCTATATATATATATATATATCTTGCTTCGTATCAAATCAGACTAATTGGGTTTTTGACACACACACACACACATAAATATATATAGGCCTCCTACATATATATACATAGAGAGAGAAAGAAAGATGAGGCCTCTCCAAGATGTCAGGCCGGATGTCAGATTGTTTCAATATTAAGCTGTTAATGACGAGAAGGGGAATGTAGTCAGAGTTGGTTTGATCACCCTCATGAGCCTCCTCCCTCTTCTACCGGGGTCATGGATCGTTATCCGACCTCACCATACCCTCCCTCCCAACTCGTCTGTCCACTATCCCTGCCTCCAACCCCTTCGGCACAAATTCCAGCCCCCCAACAGTCCTAGTCGCAACCAAGCTTCCGTTCTCGGCTTCCAGTTAATAGCGGTGTATATCAACCCACGAGGCATTGAACCCAGGAGCATTAGATCGCATCCTGTTCGTCTTTAAAAGTGGGGGTGAAAGGTGAATGCGAGTTCAGTCCATATTTTTCACAATTTTCATGGCAAAACTTTTTTTCTAGACAAAATAAATAAAATATTTCTTCGGTAGATATGTTTAGTTTAATTTTCTACACATGCTGACAACAACAGTAGTGGAATATCTACGGGCTCTTTAGGGTGCTCGAAGCTTAGAAATGTCGAAATCTAAGTCGGAAATCAAATCTCGTTCGTTTTGACTTCAACACCCACAGTAACCTTCGTTTCACCGAGTATTACTATTACCTGTTCGGTTGATACACATATGTACTAATTACTCTAACGTGTTATGGGTAAGGTTGAATTTAGAGGAAGTATACCATGGATTTGCATGGAGGGAGGTGGAAAACCCATTTCTCAGTGCGCTCGGCCGAGATTTGAACCCTGTATCCCCGTCATCGGCCGTCCAGTTCTATGGTCTGTGTCTATAAAATACACGTTAGTCCCCCCCTTCAAATTGGAAGAAAAAGAGTATTTTCGGATCGTTTTTAATCCCTCCTGCTGAGTTGA
>CABFWB010005758.1:0-13955 GCA_902151455.1 Timema bartmani | reverse complement strand
TTTTTTTTAATTAATTTTATTTCTGCAATTTTTATTCTTGAAAAAAATAATTAAATCCATAGTAAAATGAAGAGTCTCTTTGTCTGTCAAGAGCATTGCGCGATATTTACCGCACGCAGAGGTCTGAAATTTTAAAATGAGTAGCCCCTGTTCACGAACATGTGCACCTAGAAGAGGGAATTTTAAATTTTTGATTATATTTTTTAAATTTATTAAAAGTGAGTCGGAAGAAAAAAAACGAAAAAAAAAAGTTTGTCTGTTTGAAGCAACGCCGGGTATTTCTGCTAGTTTTTAAAATATTCGTGTCAAAATAAATGTATTGCAAATTTTAACCAAGCTTTTAAGTGGGTCACCGTTTCAAACCGTACTTCTCATCCTACCACCGGTCTGTGATATCAGCATATCTAACACTAAAGGCCAGTTCGCACTGAAAGCTAAGATTTGCTCTGCTAACTGTTTAGAAAAATAGCGAACCATATATTTAAATGTGTTTGTGCACAAAGAAAACTAAATTAAGCAAATCTATGCCTTGCTACGTCACGCTATTTTTTTAAGATTGCTGGCCAAGCAATTTCTCCATCTTCCATCTTGAGCCATCTTACGTTGTGCATGCTCATGACGTACCTTGGGCTACGCGTTGAACAGTGTTAGATTGCTGAAAATAACCACATAAGTGTTGAAGTTTTGTTTTCAGTTTGTTTCACGTGTATTAAATTAGTATGCATCTTTACGATGTTGTCTTTATTCGGGGTTAACAGTTCATAAAACTGCTGAGCTAGATGGTGAAATTCACCGGATGTTTCCCCTCGCAAGTTTATTTCGTCCTCCACATTCAACATTTACTTACTCTTCCAAAACAGCTGCTAATAGCTGCAGCTCCTCTTCCTCTTCTGAGCATTTTGGAGAATGCCCTAACTTAACTTCACTGGAGCAGACCAGAAAGAAACCAGTGAGTTCAGGAAGGAAAGGAGAAACCACAGCTTAGATTAGCAAAGAATGTGAAACCAGACTGACAAAACCTTTGCACAGCATAGCTTAGCGTTCTGTGTGAACCGGCTTTAAGGCTGGCTCTTCACTGGACCGAAGTGCCCGAAGATACGTCACGTACTTTCGACTACCAAACGGTGATGCATTTCTTCCAATATAAAACCCTATATTGCGCCACATTTATCGGAAGATCCGTCAGTCCGTCGAGCGTACTGCGTCAATACGTCGACATGAGCGTCTGTTCTGTTTCAGCCGGCCAATAATCCGTTGATCGGAGAGTCGGTCATATCACGATGAAGTGTTTTCAACTGTGAGGCGCCACACTAGGAGTTCATCAAAGGTTTTTCGAGACAAATGCGATTATGTTTTTTTTAAATTGGCCTTGTAGCTTCTTAGCTCACTATATAAGCGATGAAACTGCACTATAGATGTTCTTCTGATATATAATGGATGAATCCAAATTTCCTTTTTCTTCTATCTTGCTGTGACGCCTCATTTGCAAATCTTTTGCAATGCCTTCATCGTGAGTACCAAGTATAATGTCAGCGAAGTGAATGAATTGAATGTTGTCCAATCTACTGTGGACAGAAGATACGCCGCGAATCTTCCGCTGTAGTGTGTCCAATTTTAACAATGGTGGAAGATGGAAGAGGGGCGAAGACGACATTCATGTTGTTTAAGGGAAAATTGGTGCGGAACCCTGCAATAAAGGTTGAGGGGAAGAACTTGAGAAGGAGCCAAACGGTCAGATACCTGGGAGTCACTCTCGATGAGAACAGAAATTACACGGCACATATAGAGGAAGTGATGGGTAGAGCTCAGCGGGTCATGAATATGATTATAAGCATTGGCCAGAGGAGGTTCCACCTGCCTATGCGGATAATAAAAACATACCACCAAGCGATCCTTCTCTCTATTGTTGGCTATGGAGCGTGCGTCTGGGCGCACAGACTGAACAACGTCGTGCCGGCTAGGGCTGTCCGGAGTATACAGAGGAATGTCCTTCTGAGACTTACGGGCGCCTACCGGACAGTGGCGACAGACGCACTGAGCGTCGCCCTAGGTGTGTGGCCGTTGGACCTTCTAGTTAAGAAGAGGGCAATTGGGTACTGGAAGAGAAAGAACAACTGGGAAAAAGTCAGGATACTCACCTCACCTGAAGTGGAAACATCCGAAGATGCACTATTTGCTCTGTTGAGGGAATGGCAGAGACGCTGGGAGGGCAGTGAAACTGGTAGGAGGGCTTATCAACTCTTTCCCAATGTGGTCGAAAGGATTGATAACGCACATCTGGAACCATCCCCGGGTCTGGTCCAATTCATCACGGGGAAGGGGCCGTACCCAGAATCCTTAAGGAAGATGGGATTGGTCGAATCCGATCTGTGTGAATGTGGTGAGGTGGGTACCCCGGAACACGTTGTGTTGGAATGTGCCCGTACGCTTGAGCTAAGAAGACCTAACCAGCAGGAAGTGCAGGGAAGAATGGTGGGTGATATCCTGAGAGATCCCGTCCATTGGAGGTTTCTAGATAAGCTGGCAGCGGAAGCTTCAGAAAGAGCCAAGGAAGAATATATAAGGGCACTGGGAGAGAGACGAGGACTGAGACAGATGCTAAACAGACGGAGGGCCAGAGAAGGGAGGGGGGGAGAGACCAGTGACAGTGACGAGGACAGTGACAGGGATAGTGACGAAGACAGAGACATTGATGAGGACAATGAAAGATACGAGGACAGAAACACGGGAAGCGGGACTGAGACGGACGCAGGTGAGGTCTCAGCGGGGGGAATATAGGGAAAGGTGAAGGTTGTTTTGTGGAACTACTGCTATACAACCTTCTATGAGGAACAAGGAGAGATGCCGGGAAGTGGCAAACACGAAGCCTTGTGGGACTGGCATACCAGTTCGGCTGATGGATCCGGAGGCTTACTGGGGTAGCCCTGGTAATTCCGAAGGATCATCATTCCAGCCGAATAATGGGACAGATGAGGGGAAAGAAACGGGACGCATGGGGGGAACCTTTTGACTGCAGATCCCTCTTCTTGGAAACAAGAAAAGTAGGACTAGATCTTGTAAGGGCCCTATGTGTCAAGATGGAAATAGGCGGCTGCTCTGCAGCCCCTTGTACCATCGGGGCAATGGACATTCCCGGAGGATTAGAAGATATTTAGGTTAGTTGTAAGATTAGGATAAGATTAGAATAGGATAGGGAAGGGAGGGTAATAGGAAGGGGTAGGTATTATAGGAGCCAAAACCTGTTTAGAATAAATAAAATTGGATAATGTGTATTAGTAGGAAATTTGTTTGATACTGTGTAAATAAGGCCTGGATTTAAAATTGTAAGATGCCAGGCCAAATTAGATTGGTAATAAAAAAAAAATGGTGGAAGATCCGTCGCTGAAAATACGCGGCTTATCTTCGGTCCTGTGGGGTTCCAGCCTAAAGGACCGTCCTTAAATAACGTAAAGGTTTTTTTGAGGGGGATTTAGGTGTTCAGTATTTGTTTACGTTTTCTAACAAGGGGGAATGGGATATTTATAATAAGACAAAATCTAAACAAGCAAAAATTTGTTAGAAAATAAATATATTAATTATAAAATTTCACTTAAATTTCATTTATTTATGATGTGTTACATCTAATTTTACTGCAATTAAAGTAGCCTACTCAATAAAATTTCATTTCACTCGTTTTGTTTCTTATGTCTGAAAATAACTAAACGATTAAAATAATATAATTTACCAAATCGTAACCAAATTACGCTATATAAGATAAGGGGTGAACGGAAAATCTTATGATCCATTGCGTGGGGAGAGGTGGGAGTCGAAAATCATGAGAAAACAGCCTTACGTAAATAAAGGACGGCACCTAATGAAGACAGGAATTAGGAAAGTAGGATCTAGAGAACGTGTACCCACATTTCTGTGCGGAGGAGTAGGTAACCAATTTGGAAAAAAAACACCTCAGTACATCCTAATGGGATTCAAACTCTAATCTCACTATCAAAATAAACCAGATGATACCAGACTGGCACCTTTTGTCACGTGTCTACCGGTGTGGTTTGGCTATTGATGAATTTTTAAATAAGTTTTCATGCATTTGCAGCCTCTTTAAATGATTTTTTTTAAATATTAATTGCATATTATTGCTTCGTTTTTTTTGTTACAACCATGTTTTATATAGGCCAACATATATAATCTGGTATATTTGACCGTGAGAGATGCAGCACCTAATCCATTCACAGTGTATGTAGACTTTTATCCGCTCTGTGGGAACAGAAAGTTTCCCAAGATGTAGCTTGGAGGTTGTCTATACGTCTTACCCGCAAAGAGATGACGTGATGATAGTGATTATGAAGGTGTAGAGCCAGTGAGGATTTTAAACTTAACTCAAGCCTAATTAACCAGACCATGGTGGGCATAGGAACGAGTTTCCAAGATAAAATACCAATGGAATCACCGTAATCGAGCCCGGAACCTCTATTTCAGTAGTCAGAGGCGCTGACCACTAGACCAAAAGGCCCTTCACTTACAACCATTAAGGAATTTTATTTGTGCGTTTAAAAATATCTACATTATCATTTATAAAAATTGTTGGGAACGCTGTTTATAGAATTTCAGCCAAAAAAACACAAAAAGGGAATTTCCCGTTGGCTGACTAAAGTGTGTATAAATTTTGATCTAAATCCGTCTAAAAGACCACAAATGACTAAGAGATTAGAGATGTTCTTATGAAATAGTGGGAAGTAGGCTTGAAGGAAAATTTAATTCCTCTGTGAGAACTTTTAAGTTTTAACTTTACAGATTGAGATAAATACTGAATTCACTCTTCCATGATAGCCTTTACTAAGAAGTTTAAAGAATGTGTCACACTACATTCATACCTCCATGATAGCCTTTACTAATAATTTTATAAAATGTGAAAAACACATTACATTCATTCCTTCGTGATGGCCTTTACTAACAATTTTAAAGACATGCCTCACTAGATTATTAATCTTAGTTTAGCTCCGTATAGAATGGCACATAAAACCATCAAAGCAGGCTGTAATTTAAGATAATTGCTTGTTCCAGATTAAATTGAAACTACTTCCTCAATTAAACACAAATGACGCAACTTTAGAAATGGCTAAAGAAATTCTCCCCCACAATAGAAATTGTTGAAAGTTTGAACATAAACACTGTTTGTAACAGTTTTAGCCGCATCATAATTCAAACATGAGACGTGGGTGCAAATAACTTTAATGATAAGACTACATACAAATTGAATTAACATATCATTAAATTTGTAATTTCAATTAAAATTTGAACTGTGAATATAAATACAAACAAAATATGTGAGATCAAGAAGTGAATTCAATATGTATACGTGTGTTGCAATATGAAATTAATTTATTCGGCGCTTCAAGTGTTTCAAATTTGAAACAACATACCACTGCTAAGAGGACATAGAAATCATTGCTAATTAGGATGATATCGACGTCACCACTAGTTAGGGGGATATTGAAGTCCCCGATAGTGAGGTTGATAAATTATTGAAGTCATCACTAGTTAGGTTTATATGAAGTCACAACTATTTACGGCGATAAACTATCGAAGTTACCAGTAGTTAGACTGATATTGATAAATTGATGAAGTAGCCAATAGTTAGGGTGATAAATTATTGAAGTCACAACTAAATATGGTGATAAATTATCGAAATTACCACTATTTAGGGTGATATCGAAGTCATCATTAGTTAGGGTGATAAGTTATTGCAGTAACCACCAGTTAGGGTGATATCGAAGTTACCACTAGTCAGGGGCGGATCCAGATCATTTTCATAGGGGGGTCAGAATTATAAATAAAATAGTTTTTTATAAGGTTAGATTTCTGTTTGAAGCCGTTTATTAGTCTCTCATTCATATTTAATCTTATGTATGTTTTAAACCGTGGTTATCCTCCCCATTTTTTTTTTAAAATCAGATAATTTTTATAAACAATTTGGAGTCCCCCTCCTTCAACAATTGTTTAAAAAATGCTTCACTCTAGAAGATCAGATTAGTCTTCACCTTAAACTTTTTTAACTAGATTTTTTATAAGCCATTTCATGTGTTCCTATCCTAGAAATTTTTGAAGTTTGATGCCCTTCGAAGCTATTTAGAGTGATCCGCACCTTATTGTTTTACGATAATCAGATACCTCTAGAAGATCATCTTTTAAGTGGTCTTCCACCGACAAAAATTTTGAAAATTGAATTATTTCAGAAACTAGCCTATTCGGGGTGGTCCTCGCTTGAAAATTCTTCAAAATGGCATGCAACAAGAAACTGTTTGTAGTTGTCCTTCCCTAGACATTTTTGAAATTTGAATGACCTTTGGAAGTTATTTAGAGCTTTTCTCCCCTGACTTTTTCTGCCAGTTAGATGCCTCGAGTCTAGTAGTTATCTTGAAGTGGTCTTCTCTGGCAAAATTTTGACAAAAGAATACATCTAGAAGTCATTTGGAGTTTAATTTAAGGCCATCTTTCAGCGTCATAATCGATAATAGCAGAGAATTTGAAATATATCTAGGGGAGGAATTTATTCCAGGGAGGGGCAAATATTTTCTAGGGGAGGGAGGCAAAGTCTCTCACAGTTCCACCGCTTCTGCTGTCCACACATATTCTATACTCGGTATTCATGGAGAAACTGCTCTCAGGTGATTATTAGTCTTCTTTGATGTGTGGTAATCTACCGCCTCAATGCAGAACAATGTTCGTTACTCGGTATGCACGACAAATATTCATACACGAAAACGAATATTTTTTCCACACTTGCGGGAGTCATATTGAACAATTATTAAAAGTGGACAAATAACGTACTTGTGGACCCGGCTTAAGAGGTGTCTGCGCGCGTAAAATGATAAACAATTTATCTGTATTGTATTTTATCTCTAAAATTTGAACTTTCATTTCTTTTTTCTATTAATTTTATAACTTTTACAGGGGGGTCANCCCCCCCCCCTGAATCCGCGCCTGCCACTAGTTATGGTGATAAGTTATTGAAGTCACCCCTAGTTAGGGTAATATCGAACTCTCAATTAGTTAGGATGATAAGTTATCGAAATCGCCACTAGTTTGGGCGATATCGAAGTCACCAAGAGTTAAGGCTATCAGTTATTAAAGTCACCGAGAGTAAATAGGATAAAAGTTATTGGCAGTTTTTATCATTACACTCGTTTATTTCTATTATAAGATAAACAGGTTGAAAAACAAACTTCACAATTGTTGTGATATATATATAAAGCCCTTAATTTACAGTGTACTCCATACCCCAAGCCATGCTTATTTTATTTATTCGTATTTGAGAATAAATGTTTTATTGTTTGAACTGAAAAATAAATTAGTTCAATTTACTATTAGTGGATTCTGTTCTCACTAAATTTTAACTTAGTTTTCATAAAACATATCGTTCTTGGTCACTATAGTAATAATTACATTCATAGAAAAATTGAGTTCACAATATCTAACTTTAGAGATGAGCTTTTCCATTGCTAATTATTCAGATAACAACCATTTTGCTCTCTATTTCGGCTCGTTGCTGGCGTTATCTAGTGTCTGATAAGTCAAGAAAAAACGAGTATCTAGACAGTATTATTTATCGCACGGTAAATACGAGGAAGCGCCATTTTAGAGGCTATTCACCTTTAAATCATATCGTCTGAAGCAATGAGGTGTTTTTTTGTTTTTATGAACAACGTAACAAATTATTATCTAACGGTACTAACATTTTTATGGAGATGCATTATGCTCTCTGGCTTCTAAAACTGTATATAAAAAATTAGTGTATTCCTCTTGTTGTTAAAATAAAACGAGTTTCAACATGTAATGATTCGGAGAGTATAAGACGGTGTACTTTAATTTTTATTTATTTTTTAATGTTTTTCCTTATCATCAATCTTACTTGCATTGATGAACACGAGGACTTAAACGTCTGGTTTGCTGGTAATATCAATAAACTTATTAAGTTTGTTCCCCGCTTAGGTGGGCGAATAGTCTAAGGCAGGGCTATCCAAGAAGTAGCCCGCGAAACGATTTTTGCGGCCCTCCTGTGGGCTACGGTCTTTAATTTTCACCCGCGAAAAGATAAAACTCTAGTAGAAAAAGCTCAGTACAACTCTAGCTTCCCAGGCACGACTTCAAGTACATTTCATTGCGTCACAACTAGACGTCTTGTTTCAATGCGCATTCTCAGCAATGAAAACATAAGATCTGACCTTCAACTGGAATAATTGTGCGATTTGCAATCAGACTCTTTTTATACTGGCAGAATTGAAAAGTGAGAAGATTTTTTAAAATTATTACCTAGAGAGCGCTATCCGAAATTGAAAGACTTTGGGCTTATAATGTGGTCAATGCTCGAGAACACATTTCTTTGCGAAAACAGTTTTTCAACAATGAAAATAATAAAATCTAAATACTGATGTTCATTGATTGATAAATCACTTTCACAAATCTGTGATTGTCAACTACAAGCATCGATTTGATATAGTTACTTTAGTATATGAAAAAGAACAACTGCGGAGCTCACATTAAAATAAAATAAAAATTAGAAATTTCTAAATAATTGTATCTTGTCTATTGTTTCAATAAGAACTTATATAAGCAACATGACTTTTCTTTATTACGAAAATTTAGAAGTGCTTGCTAAACTTATTCTCCATATATTTTAATAACTGCACTGTATTTATAATTCTGGATGTTGCCCTCGTATCAATCTTTTTACTTTCTCTCGAAACCTCGGAAAGAAAGTACTGTGATCGTCAAAAAAATCAAACTCGAGATTTTGATAAATGTCGTCGTTTCATGACCACCTAAAACCAAAAAAAGTTGTTTATACAATGCCGTCTCTCTGTTTGTACCTCGGGCTAGAGCCAAAACTATTTTACCGATTGGGTTAAAACGTGGTATCTGGGGTTTTTATAAGGTCCCCCCAAGGGGTTTTTGGAATTAGATATCCAGCCCTAAATTTAAGGCTAGTTTACTGAAGGGGAAAAAACAATCAATTTTCTTAAAATATGCTATAGCGATTTTGATTAAATTTTATATCTAGACACCGTTTATCGTTATAAACAAAGACTTTCATTTTCCCATGAAAATCACTTTGAGGGTACTTTACATGGGGTAGATTTTCTAATTTTCATCATTCCTCCGCAACTATTTGAGATACGAAATAATTTATCACTGTAAAGATGTAGTACTATTAAAGATAAAAATATTTTATTTGAAATATATTTTTATAAAACCTTTAATTTCTTAGCTATAAGCAAATATATTATATACTTTTTTAATTCAGTCTTTAAAAATGAATTTGATTCTTATGCTCTTTGGTGGACAAAGATGTTTCTCTTTTCTCAATTTTTCTGTAACAGTGTTCCTAGTTCCTGATTTCATAGAGTAAATATGTAAAAATGTATATTATTTCAGTTATTATCTTTGGTCTAGTCTTTCTATAACAATTCATAAAATATCTACTATTTCATTTCACAAATCTTACGGGTTTTTAGTAAATATATATTTTAAGATAAAATCGGTAGAAAGTATCTGCGGTACACCGTACAATTTATTTTTAATGTGTCTATCGGGTTACTAAAGTGGGACATCCCTGGTCTAAGGTGTCACTCTTGTGTTAGACTGAATACTGACAACGGGAAGATCGGGATTCAAATCCTGGTCGGGTCTACTGAGGATGGTTTTCTTTAAATGGTTTCCCGCTCTTCTACCACGCAAATGCGGGTACATTACCTCTAAAATTCTTCCTTCCTTATTAATTATTAATTATTATATATTAGTATGGCCTGAACTGGCAGTAAAATGCGGTGATAAAAAAACATTTATTTATGAGCAAATGTTTGCTATGTATGTTAAATAAGGTATGTACAAATATAAAATCAGGGAATCGGTGCATAAGACAGAATAATGTAGGCTTGGACAAAAATAATTATCCTGATGTATTAACAAAATTAAAGACAATTTGACCTAGGCTATACTATAACATTTCAGAGCATACTTTTAATAAATTAGTATTATTTAATAGGTATTCCTAGTTTTTGTGTTTATTTATATACAACATCTATTACGATATACACATTTATATATATTTAATATGATATGAAAGAGGATATTTTTATCACCGCTTGATACTACTTATTTTAAGTTATATGCATATATGACAATCACTCCATTTGGGTAGGTATACGGAAGGAAGCTTTTAGAGGTAATCTACCCGAATTTTTGTGAAGTGAGAGTGGGAAACTATTTAATAAAAACCACCCTCAGTAGGCTAATCTAACACGATAGTAATGGCTTAAGCCATTCGTCCATGGACGCAGGTAAAGAGGCTAAATCACTTGAATTCTACTAAAATATGAGCTCGCTTCATTGGTCGAATGGCCTAGGACATCACTACCGTGTTAGACTGGCCTGATCAAGACGCGGAGATCGAGGTTAGAATCCAGGTCAGGTTTATGCTGAGGGTGATTTTTCACCTCTTCTTTCAAGCAAATGTGGGTACACTTCCTCTACATTCAACCTTTCTCATCCCTAACACATTAGCATATATAGTGCATTTGCGTATAACCCTTACGGATAGTTAAAAATAAAAATACATGCATAGCGCCGTGCGATGGAACAAACAAGAACCCTTCTTACTCATCAGTAGTGCAGGTTGCTGCCATTGGTTTTATTAGGCGATATTGACAAAAGCTTCTAATAGCGCCGTGAGGTATAACGAGCGTCAATTCTTCTTACTTTACTGTGCTGCTTGTTGTGATGTACTAAATTCAGGCGATATATTGACGGAAGTTTTCCAATAACCCAGTGAGTTAGAAAGTGCAAGAGGGGGTTAAGTCACGTTCTATTTATAACAAAGGAACCTAAGTGCCAGACAAGAAGCGTCTGGGTCTACCCCTCGTTTTCAAGCTACGCCCATCTTAAACTTCACGCGACATCCGTCATGAGCCCGAAGAGTGCTGAAATATTTATTGAGAGATAATTAAAGGCTGTCCACATCTTTGACATCACAGTTAACATCCGTCAATCACGCTAGTCCCTCTACCTGTTTACCTTTCTTACATCGGTTTGTCTCTTGGAACTCGTTTATTTTTTACTGTTTCTTACGTCTATTGTCCTACCTGTACATCACTTAGTGCTTTTTTTTTTCCCATTCCTGTCGCTTTACCTATGATATTATTGATGTCCCTACTGGTACTGAGAAAGGGTTTTTCTTTCAATTTGTTTTTAATAATCTTTCTATCGATGTTCAAATCATTTTTCACCTTTAAATATTAATATTTCTCAGTAGTTGCAACTTTTATTTAATACCTTCCGTTTGTTCTCTTCTGGTTTTTTCCTTCATCTTCACCCTCGTCTCCTAACTATTATTTATGCTTTCCCTATATGATAGTGACTTGTCGTAAAGTGTTGCCAGAGAAAGCAGAGCTTGTTTCAACTGAACCTGTCTCACCCACTCTGTCCCCATTTGACAAATCATACATAGGCTCTGCTCAACATACCTCACATGAGAATTGTATTGTCTTTCTTTTATTCTTCACCGCGTCTTCGTACCCACTAATTACACTAGTGGAATAGGTATGAGAACGGTAGAACTTAAGAGGAAATGTACCCGTATTTGCGTGGAGGCAGAGTGAGAAACCATTTATGAGAATACACCCTCGGTATCAGTGACCAACATTCGAACCCCAATCCAAACATCATCAGCGAGAGTGATACCTTAGACTCTTATGTTAGAATAGGTTTGTAAGTCGTGTGCTGGTACAATCTTGTGTTTAGAAAGTATTAGTTTAGTGACCCAATAATATTGCCTCCCTCACTCCCCTTTTCTCTATCTGACAACCCTACACAGCCAGCCACATGCTTTAGTACCTAGCCCCGCGTCGCCACCCTCTCTATGTATCCTTGTACATATATTAGTGCACACTAGCACACTAACACACACCACCCTATAATTCAGTGCAGAGTATCGTATATCTTAAATCCCCGGTGGGAGGGCACTTAGATCACGTCGAATTACTACCGCAATCTATCATACACACACACACACACACACAAACAAACACCTTGTATTGAGTATTTGTCCCAGATATTTCCTGGCACTAAATGAACCTCTTTCAATTAGTCATGGGACAATTTTAAGGGCACAGGGGAAAGGGGGAGAATACTAATGTTAACTTAGATTGCGTTAGTGCTGCCGTCTGTTACTTAGATAATCATGATACCTTTTTAACTCACTTTAGATTATGGTTAAAAGAGGTCTCTGTCGTATTTAAATTAATTTTGTTACGTGTTTATTGGCGTATTTAAGAAGTTTGAAATATAAAAATTGTTTTCCTGGAAAATGTGTGTAGTGTGTCTTAACCCCCTCTTCCCCTGTAGCTATCATTTAGTATTTTACTTTACCGGTAGATTTCACGGCATACTTCGTATTTGGTTTATTTATGTTACATTATTATTATATTTGAAGATGTTAATATCTTTAGTTCTTTTAGGGTTTTGGTAGATGGAACCTTAAAGAATATACACAATTTTTTTAGGTCAACAATGATAATATTTATTATTAGTGCTATTTTATAGGTATTAATACTGTATACAATAATTATATAAAAAGTGACAGCTGAAGATAACATGACTTAACGTTGTTCATGTAAATTTATATAAGAATTTAACTTTATTTTATTTTTAAATTTTAGATGCTAATATCAGTAATTGCCTTCATCAACTTAAAACGTTTTAATATGAATTAAAATTGTAAACGTTTTAATATAAATTAGAATTTTAAGGCATTGTACTGGCGATTGTATGCATAAAAGTTTGACATTTTATTCAGACGCTTTAAAATGATTAGAATAATTTGTATCAATAATATTTCTAAAATTATTATATATACATAGATTATATTATTATATGTAGATTAAATTATAGTATGTATTATATAGATGATTAAAAAATAAATCAGTTTATTTCAAAAATATATATTAAACCTTTAATGTATATGTCGTAGGCGAGTTGGAAAATCCTGCTTATTGCAAAAGGCACCGTCAATTTACAATGAGCCAGGCTAATTGGAAAAATATAATATTATATTTGCTTATCAGCCTGATAACTTTTAGGCTTGTTGCAATGAGTACATACAGCTTTAGGCTTTTTAAGAAAATGTACCTTTATTCGCTCAATCACACTAGTTTATTACAGGCTTATTGCAATACGCCCAAGATAGTGAAGGCTTATTAAAAAGCCTACAGCAGAGGTTCCCAAACTGTGGTACGTAAACTTATCCCCGATGGTATGCCGTGAGAAGCCAAAAAAAAAAGCAAATTAAAGTCGTAAATAAATTCCTCATAAAATCTAATGAATATACAGTCTTACGACCCAGTCTAATAGAAGTGACTTCTAGATTTCTGGCACACAAATTCTTTAAGACATCCCAGACAATGTGTAGCTATTCGCTAAGTTGTGAGTAAGGAATCTAAGTTTGGGGCCCAGGGATATGACAGTTGAAAGAGCAAACCAAATGTGCACATCAAAATGTCACAGCAGTTTACCGTGTGGAAATGAATAAAAAAGTGTTATGTGTAAAGTGAGAATTAACAATGGTAAATGTCACAATGCACACTTGTACACGCGTAGGACTATATTGCTTTTGTTAAAGAAAGCTAATTATTTATATCTATATTATTATTTTTCAATAACTATGACTTAAACATAGAAGTTTTGTTACTTTCTTTTACTTTATATACCACAAAAAATATGTATGTGTAAAGTGTGAATTAACAATGGTAAATGTCACACTATACTTGTAAACGCGTATATTTCTTCTGTAAAAGAAAGGTATCTATTAAATTTGTATCTGTAATATTATTGACGTGAATACTTCTTTAAATTTGCTACCATACGGGGGCAATCCAAAAAACCTAATGATAACAAAATCGGGGGATACA
>CABFWB010005757.1:0-40942 GCA_902151455.1 Timema bartmani | reverse complement strand
TCAATGGATCACAAACCACCCAACCTAAATATTCGTTAATTTCAACCCAGAGGCTACACCAGCACCACCTACCATCCATAATGTAAAGTAAGTGATAGTGAAGTAAACCAACCTGAAAGAATAGTTAGGTTAGGCCTAAATAGAAGCAAACACTCTTCTCTCTTCATTTCTTCTTTTCTTTTTAAGCTATTACACTTCACACGTCCACATTTACACATTGTTTTGAATTTTCGGAAACATTCCTTTTTTTATGTGAAGAGAGACATTGTAAAAACACACAGAAAAATATGTTATGGGACTACATGCTTCTAGAATAATTTTAAATATAACTCAAACATAAAGTGTTGCCAAATTGATGTAACATAATGGAGGGTTGAATAGATATCTTGCTGAAAAATTAATAATTGAAATAAAAACTATAAGCCTAACAGATACTATACTTGAAATAATAAAATAATAATTAAAAACAATAAAATAATACAATAATTTATAAGATGATTAAATATAATAAATAAAACTAATTAAAAAAAATATCTTTATTCTTTATTTCCATTAATAATATCATTATTACTATTACTAATAAATAATTAATATCACCATTATTGATATTATTATCATCACCATTTAAAAAAAAATTAATCCGGTGGTGGTCTGGATTTAGTTACCCATTGTCTTAACTGAGAGTTGTTGTAAGGAATGCTCCGAGTTCTCTGGTGGTGTAGCAGGAGTCAAAGTGCTTATTGTAGGTGTTAGTATGGGTAAGAACTGGTTTAGTATCGAGACTGTGATTGTTCATACGGATTCTCAGAGGTCCTGTTGTGCAGATGTTGCAACATTGTTTCATACACGGGTGTGAACCTTTTGCTGTGTTGAGTGAGGTGAAAGTTTTGTTTGGGTGTCCTGCTCTGGATTGTCTTTTTGAACAGGATTTTTTGCAATTGTTCAAAAGGCTATGAAGCTTTGTGCAGTTGTCAGAAGTTATGACTCCATTGCTCATCAATTTGCGGCATTTATCATGAAACATCTTGTCTAAATGTTGCACCTATCGAAGATTGGCTGGAGAAAGGAAATTGACAACACAGAAATCTCTCCTATGAATTATATTTAGTCATGTTGCTATTATCAACCAATTGAAGGGGAAAATGAAGAAAAAGGAAAATAAGCATTTTTTTTTTCATTGTGTGTACCTGCATTGTTTACTTACAGTTTTAGTCCCATATCAAGTGAAAACTATTAGTTGCATCAATAAACTCTTTACCACCTTTTTTATGTATAAATATTGTAAATATATCCATTAATCATAAAATCATTAATAACATAGATATTAGCTAAAACAATTTTCAGCACCTTTTTCTTGCTGTCAATTGTTTTGCGTACGACCAAATGATGGGGACTCTTGACAACTTATTTAAAAAGTCTATAAGTAAGTGGAAAACAATTGATTAAAGTGATAATATACAATTTAAATAGGGAAATATATTAATTCCCTTTGCAAGTATCGGACAAAATTGTGGGGCTGGTCAACAGAGGGCTAGAGAAATATGTTTTTTTTGCTTTTCCTCGAGTTTGTTTTCCATGAATCTTGGTTCATTTTTAAATTTAACTGTAGATATATATTGTACAAGCATGCTTAAAAATATTATATTGAGATTATAAAATCACTCAAGAATACGGTTCTACAAAATAACAGCTCGACAGTTTGTTATATTAGAATTATAAAATTTGAGTTAGAGAATATATAAACGATGAAGTAACATAATTGACAGTATATGTGAAAAGGCCGCACCCAAACACCTCAAAAGGCTGCAGGTTCCCCAGCTCTTGTATCTACACTAAAACAGAAGTCAATGTTTTATTTTGAACTAGTATATTTTAAAACTTATGTTGTTGAAAGTTGGAGAGAGACATAATGTTGGTGATTGTTACTCCAGGTGGAAGCACTGAAGACGATGGCTAGATGGCTGCTAGGTGTAAAAACTGACGAGATGTCTGCAAGTAAAACATTCCGAATGCTGAATGCCTTCATTCAGAACAGAGGAGACTTGCTCAATGAAAAGAAAATTAGGTATGTCACAGTTAAACCTTGTAAAGTACATTAGTATGATAATATTGTTTATTATTCTTCGTAATTATATAGATATTTTTAAATGATCAGTTATTAATTCACTAAATAACTCTGCATTAAAGTATGAAGAGGACAATAAGATATTGTTAATCATGCCACTATTTGTTCAAACATCATTTTTTATAAAAATAAACTTGCATAGTCACACATTTTTCTATCTCAAAAATCAAGTGTTATAGTTCTTTATTTCGATTCACAGTAAGCTTGTGCAAACTTTAAAAGTTTTTAATCCATTTATCTACTCAGTACGGCCTTGTGTAGTTATTTAGCACTCCTTTGTTTAGTTATTTAGCGCTCCATCATAGAAAATTTGTTTAATTAAAATCCTCAAAAATTGCAAAATGACACCTAGAGAAGAGAATAAAACCCGGAACCTTTGGCTTAGTACGCCAATGCTTTAACCACTGAGATATCCAATTCAAAGAATATAATATTTAGATGTAGCTAGAACCTTACTTAACAACTATAACTAGAGACACCGAAATTTCGCAAGACTCAGAACATTAAAATTACTATCAAAACACATTTTTATACGATTGTAGCATTTTTGAAGTAATAATACATTCGCGAAATAAAACAAAATAAAATGTATTTGTGAAATTGACCATTTTGCCTTTTAAATGCAAATTAACACTAGCAATGGTGTTGTTTACCTTTAACCTAAAAAATAAAGAGCAACAACCATGCTAATAGTACAAAGGAATTAAAAAAAAAATCCTGAATCAAAGATTATTAGTAAGAGAAGTGTTTGAACTGGCAACTTTCAGAGCCAAATTGTAGCCAAAGGCATATATTTAAAGAAGTACAAGAAGAAAATGACACCATAGTTAAACTATCTTTTTATCTTCATGTCTTTGGTATTACGTCACTATTAAGTAGAGCTATTTTTTTAATGTGGTAATTTAATGTTGTTATTTGGAAAATTATTTAATAAAATAATAGGTGGATGAAATTTAAAATGCCTAAAAGTTTTACCTATTTTTGAAATAGAACTCAAATATTCAAAAGATGGCTTTTACATATTATTTGATAACACTAAAAAAAATTAAGTGTAAATTGTGAAACACCCTCGTTGACTGGCTTAGAAATTTGGAAATAGAGATTTTATTGTAATTTGGTGATTGGTGTGTCTGCATGATAGTAAAAATGTATAAGCTTTTTTATCTGGTAAAAATAATTTGGTACAAGCTAGGTTGTTGTCTACCATGTATGCACGGTCTATATTGTGTTTAAGGCATATAATTTAAAAAGATTATTAACTAGTTTGTAATAAATAGGCCTTTATTATGAATATTGTAATTAAATAGTAATAAAATATTATATAAAGTTTTTTTAATTGATTTTATTTAAATACTTGTGTTTATAGTAGGCCAGGAATAGTCGTAAACATAAAACCTTTTAGCTGTGATTCTTCTATTCATAGCAATGTATATTAAAGTTGATTTGCTGTAATTTTTAGCCCCCCAACCCCCTTACCCTAAGAAATTTTTTAATTTTCATACCAAATTTGAGTTAGTTAATGAAATACAATAATTTTTCACAAATCAGGATTTAACCTTTTATTTAACGCTTTTTCTTTTTTACCAAAATACCACAGCTCTTTATTTAATGAAATCCAATTATTTTATTTACCACAAATCATGATTTAGCCTTTTATTTACCGACATTTTATACCTAAATATAATATTTTATTTAACTAAATCTAATAGTTTTATTTACCACAAATCATGGTCTCTAACTATAACTGTACTAATGTCACCATGAATCTCTCTTGACTTGACAGTAGACGAGTTATCTGATAGCTTGTGATCTTGATTGAGCGCTCATTGTAGCTGATGATTTCCACATGTCCATCACAGACTCTGCCTTAAAATATGAGTGAAGAATTACCCTGGGCACGGGAAGACTCCTGGACAGTTCAATTGTCGAAGCATTTTGTACTATGCCAAGATCCTGAGTTCAATTCCCATGTCCAGGTGTCATTTAGCCATTTAAAAAATATAATATATTATTTTGTCAAAAAAAGTTATAAAAACTGAAATACGACTGTCTTTCCCCACCTTGACAATTATATGGCTACTAATACTCGGGTCTTGCTCCATGTCTTGCCTTGGTTCTAACATGTGATTGTCAATGTTCCAGTAAATGTGAGATGGCGTGGTTGAGACTAGCGGCAGGTTGCGCCATGCTCAAGATCTGTGAGCAAAAGGGAGTAGGAGATCAGTTCAATGCTGATCAGTTCATCAACTTGTCTCTGCTCATGGTTGTAAGTACAACAGGATAACTTTTACACATTGGTAACATTTTTTTCCCTCGCTTTTAATTTGGTTTGCATTAACTCTTTATTTGCTGTAGAAAATAGGAAGGGAGATTAATGTTTTGGGGTCTGATGGTTAAGTTTTCTCATAGTTATATTAGGACACATTAAGTCTCATAGAAAACTTAATAAAATATGTTCAAAATTTTAAACTATTTTTTTCAATTTGTAATCTGAGATCTACTGGATCCTTAACGAGTGAATATTCTAAAAAACCTTGGGTCATTCAAGGATTTTAAAGGCCATTCCCTTGTTGTAAATGTTGTCTTTTAATCTAAACTTTTCAGGATGAAGTTCCTCAAGTGCGAGAACTGTTTGCCGCAAAGCTCCACAAGGGGCTGAGTAGAGGTATTCCTCAAAAATGTTTGCCCCTAGACTTCATGGGATTCTATGCCCTTGGGGGCTTAGAGCGGGACAAAAGGCTCAAAATGCTCATCAAACAGAACATGACTGCAGACATAACCAAGAGGCGAGAATACATCAAAAATATCTCCATGGGAACAACTGGAAGTGAGTAACTTAAATAAACTGTGAGACATTGGGTGTCTTCACATCTACACACTGTGCTGACATTTACATTCTACACACTGTACTGACATTAACATTCTACACACTGTGCTGACATTAACATTCTACATACTGTACTGACATTAACATTCTACATACTGTGCTGACATTAACATTCTACACACTCTACTGACATAACATTCTACACACTCTACTGACATAACATTCTACATACTGTACTGACATTATCTGTACTGACATTAACATTCTACATACTGTGGTGACATTAACATTCTACACACTGTGCTGACATTAACATTCTACACACTCTACTGACATAACATTCTACACACTCTACTGACATAACATTCTACACACTGTGCTGACATTAACATTCTACACACTCTACTGACATAACATTCTACATACTGTACTGACATTAACATTCTACACACTGTGTTGAGATTAACATTCTACACACTCTACTGACATAACATTCTACACACTCTACTGACATAACATTCTACATACTGTACTGACATTAACATTCTACATACTGTACTGACATTAACATTCTACATACTGTACTGACATTAACATTCTACACACTGTACTGACATTAACATTCTACACACTGTGCTGACATTAACATTCTACACACTGTGCTGACATTAACATTCTACACACTACTGACATTAACATTCTACACATTCTACACACTCTACTGACATTAACATTCTACACATTCTACACACTCTACTGACATTAACATTCTACACACTGTGCTGACATTAACATTCTACACACTCTACTGACATTAACATTCTACACACTCTGCTGACATTAACATTCTACACACTGTGCTGACATTAACATTCTACACACTGTGCTGACATTAACATTCTACACACTGTGCTGACATTAACATTCTACACACTGTGTTGACATTAACATTCTACACACTGTGCTGACATTAACATTCTACACACTCTACTGACATTAACATTCTACACACTGTACAAGCACTACCCTCCTACACACAGCATTAAAGAGTCTCACCTCGTGATTGCTACCAATGGGCACTTTGACTCTCATCTTTAGACACACAGGTAATAATTTTCAGCAAAATCCATTTGTATGGCGGGTGGGGGGGCTTTATTTCTAAATATTTCTTTCTCAGCAGATTGCCTAATTTCTTGATAGTGTTTAACTTGGTTCCTCCTCACATAACACAGCTCATAGTCTGGTAGCCATGAACTGAACCCGATTTCGACATTGTGATAGAAATCTTTAAGTTGTAAGAAGTCAGGGGAGGAATAAGATTAAGTTGCCGCAACCTTGTAAAAGCATTAATTGATAAATTTAAATCCCAACTAATTGTATTGTCCTCACCAGGCTAGGCAAATATAGTTATTCTTCGTAAAAAGGTTAATGGTGTACTCATATTCATACCAGATGAAGACCTTGAAAATGTTTTATGATTCTGTATCCATCCTCTCTAGATATAAAAAAGATAAAACAAGGATATTGGTATTGATAAGGATTACTACACTACTTATCTAACAAGAAAAGGTGTTCGTGAAGAATCCTGCCAAACTCTGACCAAACTACTGGCTTCTTTCTCGAAGCCCCAAATTTAGTAAAACTTCTTCTGCTCTTTTGATAGGAAACATGGTTACAGCAGTCATCTTGAATGCAACCACAAGTTTACAGATTGCTTTGTGAGTAAAAGTAGGCTTTCAAAAACACTTGCTCAGTTATTTCATAACTTCCACATTATTTGCTCATATGATGAAATCCTAAGATTCACGCTGCTTCACAAGCCCTCAAGTTTTAAGGAAATACTACTCATGAGAGAATGTTTAGCCAAGTTGTAGTTGACAACGTTGATGCAGATATATCTTCCCAAACTGGGAAATTGTCAACACATTCATTTGCTTATGCTTGCAGCACAAACACAGGAGGATGATCCTGAAAATTAAGATATAATATATTAATATGTTCAAAATGTCAAAACATAATTCCATTTGTAAAAAAAACAAAAAATGTAAATCCAGAGATTGTTCCATAAAATGGCACAACCAAACCACTCATGTCTTAAGAAGCAACTTTAAGATGTCCTTTGGCTCTGACACTTTTATGCCAGCAAGTATTTTCTGTAAATAAGGTCAATTTCCTCACAAACATTATTTTCAATGAGCTATGCCCAGAGAATCATGGATACAATTAACAAGCACCCCACCTGCCCTAAATTCTCAACAGTTTGGGTCCGAGCTTCTTCTGCCAACTGGTGGCCCAGGAAAGGTTGCTTTAGCTCTTTTTGAGGTCTTAAAGGTAATTAAATGCTCATGGAAAGGTAATGCCCTGTCGCACAAAAAAGGGTGGTTATATGAACGCGGGCTTGCACCGTGCAGTGTTTTGTAACTGTACAAATAATGGTTGTTTAAATACAAATTACCAAGTACAGCGAGAAGATGAAGACGATGAAGAAGTAGATATAATCTAGATCACAAGTACTAAGGTTTATAATATTTTAATGCAAGAGGGTTTTTTTCCTCTTGCTGCGAAAAATGAATTAAGTAAAATATTTTCTTTGATTTTAACTATGGTAAATTTCTAATATGTAAATGACAAAAATGAAAAGTTGTAAAGTAAAATAAAAATAAAAAATAACATGTTTACATTTTTTGTTATTTTTAGAATAGCAAAATTAAAAATGGATGCTTTCATAATTACAAAATAATTTTAATATTCATAAAAAATATTAAATTGAGATGTTTAAAAATGATTTAGAATGCATTTTCTAGAAATAGACAAAAAAAAAACCACAAAATAAACACTATCAGTTATAATATTTGTAATTTGATGGGAGTTGTTGCCCACCATCTTGAATTCTAAGAGTTGCCCAAGAGTATTCAAGTGGTATCCACAATTCTATGAATCTATATACCCTAAACAAGAAATATCAACAATAAAAAAAACTTAATAGGCTAAACCCAGGTTGGGTGAAGAATCTCAATTTTGCTGTCGGACTATCAAGAAATTGTGGGATAAGGCCTAAAATATAGTTGATAATTTCACTTGTAGTTCCCTATTCCACCACTTTGTTCAATCTCTCATCTTTCGACAAACCATTTTGTTTGTAAAGTCACTACTATACTTGGACATATTCTCATTAGCATTGTGTAAAGAATCCAATGCAAGAACAAAGTTTTCATGACATTGTGTGGTAGTTTGATACTTAAGAGCGCATGAGAGGGCCTGAGCTGAGCAAATTGGTTTTTACCAATAGAAATGTTCAGCTATTCCTTAGTGAACAATTGATAAGTTTTAACTATAGAACACATCATATGTCTTGTCTGTAGTTTGATTTTATTACCACCATTCTTTTGAACGGTAGTGACATCTTTGACCCACATCATCCCTAGTGTAGTAATCCTTAACGCGCTGAACTGTACCAGCAGAGAGTGAACTGCCATGGCTGGGATGCTCATCGGAAGTTGAATACATTCTACTTTTATGTGGCCCTGATTCAGTTTTTAACAAATTACAAATAACTGCAGTGCGGCGGCGAGGTGTAGACGGTAAAACCCGCTTAACACTAGGAGGCCCAAGCACATGCATATACCTAGAAAATCCATAAACGGATTGTTTGATACTCTGTTAAATAAAGAAATTAAGTCCCAATTGAGAAATAAAATTTTAAAATATTATTAATTTATCGATGGTTTTTTGACTCATGTTAGAACATTATTCTTTGAGGTTGGATATAAAATGTTGCTTAGATACTGGTTGCACATTCTTGGTGCTGAACAAGCCAATGTTTTGATGAGGGTGTACATTAATGACTGGTAGCTAGAGACGCTGTTTTTACCATCAATTATTTGTAAATAGAGCATTTTATAGCATTTACATTTTAAAAATTAGCATTCTGTAACAAAGTGACAAGACAACTTTCGTTTTCAGACAATGGCACAGGGTGATCTAGTTTTTGTAGAGGAATGTTTGCTTTCAAATACATTTTCACAGTATCGCTTATGAAGACAGTCTTTTCTTTCTTTGTCGTTTGCTGCAGCCAGAGACCCCTACGTCCAACTATTTATTTCTAATATGCCCACAATAGAGGACATTTTTATTCAGTGTCCAGTTTTTCCCACTCGAGACGACTCTTACATACACCACACATTAAATATACTTGAATCTCTCATGTAAGGTGTGTCAGTTTTAAAATAACGATGTGTGCAGGCACGCATTGATGTAAGATCAAATATCTACCGGAAGAATGCAGTGATTGTCCTCGCCAGGCAGTAGATACCCTCACAAGCTCACTTGCAAGGGAGGGGGGTAAAACCAGAGGTGGATGTGCAGAGAGGGGGTCTATTTTTGGCACTTTATCATGTGATCGGCTCGTGGTCTTACATTGGGAAAATACCAAGAAATACCAATTTGAAGCACTTCGAAGGTGTTTTCTTGGATGACCACTATTAAAAGATATTAAATCTAACAAATTGTCCCAATGTATGCATATATATATATATATATATATATAATTTTGTTAATTAGAAATCACCGTTACTTCGCTCTTAAAGGCATTTATTGAAAAAACAGTTGTTTATTTCTTTATATCGTGAATATAAAACTCCTTGAAAATTCAACCAAACCATGTGAAATGTGAACATTTAGAAACAACACCTATATTGATGACTTTTAATTTTTATTGCTTTTATCGTAAAAACGAAAAAACAATGTTTTATTAAAGTACATTACTTAAATAATGAAAAATTAAAAAGTAAAATCCTTACCTTCTTCAGTTAAGAGAAGCACCAGTTCAGTAGTTTCATCCAGTAATCAAGGAAAAGATGTCAACAGTCACTTGTTTAACTATGTAAAACTAAACTATGACTATTTACCAACCTAAAAATGAAAAATTTCTAAAAGTTCAACTTTTGTTTTTATGTATCTCATCTCCCACATTTTATGGAATGACCCATAGATTGGCCCAGCCATAAATTATATAACACATTCCTTAATAATATAATCTGTTGATATTTCTTGGTCATTAGTGTTCAAGTAAACATATTCAACAGAGCAATCACAATTTTTTTTAGTAATTGTAAGACTACTTCAAGGTGTTACCTCAAACACAAGCTGATAGTTTTTTGTTTCCCTCAAACAGATACGCTGTCAGACAAAACTACGAGCCAGTTTGCAACCATTCTGCCTGACTACATGCTAGTGTTCGCTGTACCGGTCCTGGTTCACTACCCGGAGTACACTTCTCATGATAACGCTGATCAACTTGAGATGATTCGACAGTGTCTCTGGTTTATTCTCGAACCACTGATGACCAAAAATGACTCGTACTGCTTTGGTTTCTACAAGGACCTGATTGAGAAGATGAAAAACCACAAGGATGCCATTAAAGGAGATGATGACTCTGTCAATTTTGTAAGTTGGAATTATGTATTTTACTTATTTAGCCTTAGGTGAGCCTATAATTGTTAGAGCTGGCTGCCTATTCATAGAGAATGGGGCTACCCACATTTAATCTCATACACTGTCATCATCATTATCATCAATTGTTTCAGCCTGTGGCCAGGTCAATTTAGTAAAATATCTTCATCTTCTTCTATCCCTTCACCGTTATTCCTCCTTTAACAGTTTGCCTGCTGAACCTTTAAATACCGTTCTGATCAGTCAGTCTGTCATAAAAACATGCGCATTTTAGAAATCTTACCAATAAAGGTATTTTTAAGTTATTTACAAAAAAAAATGTCTTTACTTTGACGTTAAGAAAAATAACCAAACTTATAGGTATAGTTTGTTTACAAAGTTTCTGCCTTATAAAACATTCATAAACATGGATAATATGAATGAAACAAACACAAAATAAAAATAATTTGTTATATAAGTTGTGACCAAATTAAATTTACTTTTGAACAAACCTGATTTATTTTCCAATGCACATTTGGGATCATTAAAACTTTCATACCGTTCATCTAAATAATCTCGTATTTTTCTCAGAAGTTTAGCTCTCCATAATCTAGTTACTTTACTAATAAAATAAACATTCAAAACCATTTTAAAATATAATGCTGCAAACACAATTTCACTCGTGAAGTGAACAAAACAAACCTCTAAACCTTGGATTCCAAACTTGACTGACAACATGCCTAAGATTATAGAACAAAGCAGTGTGATCTATTGGCAGAAGTATACACTAAAGTTATTAAATAAACCTTCCTTAATACCGTAGTGTAGTAATATTACGCCGCCCGCAGAAATCCCAAATCTCTGAACGCCGTAATATGTTGGGGAGAAAGGAGAATTTGGAGAGGTCTGTGTTGCAAGCAGACCCAGCCATTGGCTGGAAACATGATGATGGTGTTATGCACAAATTAATCAAGAAAACTATTTCAGAAGAAATAAAATAAGCTGTAATGTTTTCAGTACAGTTACCACCACTCAAAATTTATGTGTTAAAGTTCAAAGTTCCTAAGTGATTGATACATGTGAGTGGCTAACTCTATGACTTCTACCGGTAAAGATATGTTAGAGATATTCCAAGAGAAAATTAATGAGTGCAACATAACTATTGCAAACTTTGTCAGCAATTTAAAGACATGCAGGGACCATACAATTGGTTTATCAAATGGCTTAGTGACTTTGCTGTTAATCTAATTCATGCTTGGCGCTTTGCATATGTGCTAAAACCTTGTGTTGAGGGATATCACTCAAACTTTGAAAGCTTCATTAGGCCTTTTTCAGCACTTGAACAATTTATCTGTATTCTTAAGTGAATCGTATAAAAGAATGGATGTATGGCCATACAACCTTCAGAAACCAACGCACCAAAAATTGAAAGTAATTGGTGGTCAAAAGAAAGTGTTCAGCAACATTGGTGGTCTGAACTCATAGTTGTTTCATAGCGTATAGAAATGAGAATGAGAGTGCTGTATTATTTTGTTATGCATTCATTTGTTGTGTTTTGTGTTTGAAACCTCTGTTTTTAAATTCATGATGGCTATTTTTGTTATTATATGCCAAAGAGAAAATAGCTGTTCAATTCTATACAAAAATTGGATAAATTCAAAAATTCTGTTTTCGAGGAATATCGGAACTCCTTGCTCGATCAAGAGGCACACCAAGACCAAGATTTTTTACAAGAGAATGACATTATTGATTTTAAAAAACTTATGCTGTTAGAAGTGCAATTTACTAAACCATTTTGATGTTATAAAATGTAGAACTTGTAAGAACAGTCCTGTTTGCTGTATATCAATGTTGCTTAGATAGAACCTCTACAGCCAAACCTACAAGCATGTATTTAGGGGTTAGAAACTGTATTTAACATTGTCATCCATACAAGCTTTATATGAAAGATAATTTTACAAACTTGAAAATATCAAAAATAGACTACGCAGTTCATTGTCATGTACACACCTGTCAGTAGAAACTGATGATTTAAGTGAACTTAAGGACTTAATGACGTAATAATCAACCATATAGCTGAAATGGGCCCTGGAATAAAACAATTGTTGGTATGGAAATCATCTTGGTGAGTCCTGTTGTGTTTCAAACAACTTCACTAGTATATTAACTATCTACATCAAGTATGAATGTAAGAGAGACTAGGAAAGTGGAGGCCATGGGAATGAAGTTTGTGAGGTGCATGCTAGCTATCACGAGGAGAAACAAGATTAGGAATGAAGTTATCCAGGAAAGAGTAGGAGTACAGTGAGTACATGAGATAGTATAGGAAGCAATACTGAGATGGTATGAGCATTTAGTAAGGATGGAAAAAGAGAGGATGCCAAGAAAGAGATGGGATGAGAAAATAACAGAAAGTGTTCATATGAGAGTGAAAGAATGGACGATTAAAGGAAGATGAATGGCAGAAGGACAGAGAAAGATGGAGCCATTTTACTAATCCGACCCAGCCACAGGCTGGAAACAGTTGATAATATTTATATATTTAAAACACACATGTGCACATATATGTAGTGTTTTTTTTTAATATACACCCCCACTGTATGTACAAGTGCGGGTGAGGGCCGTTATAGTTTGTCTTCCAGGCCACTTGGGCCCGGCAGGCCCACCCTAGATATTGTGCCCCGAACCCAAAAAGGTTGGTTTTGTACCTAAAGCTATAACCAAAACAGTTTTTTTTTCAAAGTTGATGTACAGGTGGGAAATGGGCTTACCACCTTCTTTTATTTTTAAATTGATTTTTATTCTATATCTCAAATTAAGGGTAGTTTACTGATGACTGATTTTTGAAATTTTGCATTCTAACAAATTGATAATCTCAATTTTTTTAGAATATTTTTTTAATGAATACCTCCCCCCACCCCAAATGCCTACTAAGGGGTAGTTAAATTGTTTTTGTCATCTAAGAATATGTCTTCATTTACGTAACAACTTTGTTCCAGAAACTTTGGGCTATTTGTGACATTATACTGAACCTCATCTTAACCAAGACAACCAACTTTGACATGAAGGAATTCCCAGCTGAGACGCGTATCCCTCAGATGTATTTCCGTAAGAATGATGACCCGGTGTTTATTAACACCAAGTGCTACTTGCCCATCGAAGTCCAGATGCAGTATCAACAGCCCAAGAAGGGTATCACCATGTCCCTGGTTTTGGACAAGGGCACCAAAAGGGTCAGAGGACGACAACCCAAACAATCCTCACAGGTGATGGGAATTGATGAGCAAGATGTCAAGGTAATGATTAATATAATATAACACCAGCTTTTCATTTTATTGGTTTCATATATCGTATTTATGTTGAATGCTTGACCTGATAATTTATTTGAAAAAAGTTTTTCGTATCACCACCGCTATGATAAGTTTGTATTTAACACGTTCTAAGATCCATTGCTAAGTTGGATTTAAAATGTAATTTGGATAAAAAGTTAAACTAAACAGACAACATGTCAAAGTGCATTATTCGCAAATGCAACGTTGGAAGAATTGTTGGTTCTATTAAGACACACTTTTACTTTTCAACATTTTTTGAACAAAAGAACTGCCAAACATCATTAATATACACCAAATAATATTATTTGTTCTGTCTTATGACAAGTCCATTCCTTTTTTCAGTGAACTTAGGCCACCAATGCACCCTGTCCCTAGCCTCATCCTTAAGCTCCCAGAATTTCTCTTTCTCCTTCAAGTCATCTAATATTTGAATCCGCCTTCTTCCTAAGCTCCTCTTTCCCTCAACCTTTCCTTCTATGACGAACAGAAGACAGTCCTTCCTAAGGATGTGTCCGATCCAGTTTGCTTTGTACCACAGAATCACATCCAAAATGGTTCTCTTCTCACCCACTCTTCTTAAGATTTCTTCATTTGTCACCCTGTCTGTCCATCTAATTTTCTTAGGTCTTCTCCAGCACCACATTTCATAGCTCTCCAAATATTTCTTTTCCATCTTCCAAAGAGTCTGAGTCTCTCTTCCATACAGTGCGATGCTCCAAATGTAGCATTTCATCGGTTTATTACTCAGTTCCAAACTCAACTTGATACACATTCTTTGTCAGCAGACTTCCCAGGTACTTGAACTGTTCTCTTTTTCAACTCCAGTATTCCAACTTTGGTTTTCAGTGGCTCTTCACTTTTGACTTCTCGATGTTGATCTCTATGCCATCATATCTTCTCCCTATTTCCACCAGCCGGTCCATAATTTCCTACAACTCTTCCTTATTTTCAACCAGCAATGCTAGATCATCTGTGTATTTATTGTGTTGATGACGTGTCCTTCTATCCTGAAACTGCCACATCCCTCTAGGGCTTCCCTGACCAGCTACTCTCCATACAAGTTGAACATACTGGGTGACAAACAGAATCCCTTCCTATATCTACGCTGTTGATCTCTCACCTTCACTCGCTGTCCCAGCCTTCTGTCCCTCCAGTTGATGCCGATTTACATTAGGTTCTTCCACTTCACTTTATCAAACGCCTTTTGCCATTCATTGAAACCAATGTAGACTTCTTTCTTGATATCCAGCATACTCTCTGAAATTATTCTCAACACCCCGATGGCATCTCTGGTTCCTTTTTCTTTTCTGTTCCAATAGTCTTGAGTTTTCTTGCCACTATCCAGGGTGTCTACAAATACTGGAAATACTGTAAATATAATTAAATTTTGAATCAGATACTGTAAAAATATTAATTAAGCCTCTTCTCATTGAGTGAAACTGCTTGTTGTGAGCTTTTCAAAATGATGGTTTTCGATAGTGATACTGCCCAGAAATTCTAAATGCATAAAGACATGTCATTGTATATGGATTAGGTCCTTTTTTATAAAGTAAGCTTGCAAATTTGGCTAAGCAATGCTCATCTTACTGCATTTCATTTGATGAGAACATAAACACTGCACCTCAGAAGACCCAGAGGGAAAACGCTGTTCACTTTTAGAATAAAAATGATTGTTCGCTTCTGGAATAAAATTCATACAAAATATTTAACATCTTGCTTTTTAGGTCATGCAACAGTATAGGAATATAGGAATGAACTTTATATCTGCACTAAAAGAAGAGGGTTTGTATCTTTAAAAAATTCTTCAAGTTTTCATGGATGGGCAAAATGTAAACCTCACATTTTTAAATGATATCAAGAGTTACTTAAAGAAAGATTCTCCACAAGATCCTGTGTTTCTGAAATTCAAAACTTATTCTTTACACAACTTAAACAACTAACTATGGTTGGGCTACTAACCACTTTTCTTCTCACTATATTATTTATTTAAAGATTTTCCAACTAGACGTGCAGACTACTAAAGAGAACAGAATCAAAGTTGGGATTCATGCTGTCAGTTTAATTAAAGTTGGAGAAATCTCACTGAAGATACCAGCAATCAACCTTTATTGCCATTTAGGTTTGCAAATCTAAGAAAACTACTTGATCACTTGATGAACAGAATTATAAATTGTGATGTAATTGATTCAACAAATACTTCCAACAGATTTATTCCATTAATTTGAAGAAACAGTCCAGTATGAACTCACTCCATATTGTAGATATTGGGTTTGCAGCATCAGCAGCTTTGAAAGGCATAAAGACTTTAAGGTACTTCAGTTCAGAGGGGATTGTCAGACATTCCTAGTTGATCTCTGCAACAACCTATTACATAAGTGACCTCTAGTTGACTTTCTCCTTCAATCATGATCACTACGTCTCAAAGGACCAACACGATATCTGCTGTGTTAAGAGTCCAACCAGACAAGAAACCACTATCTAATGTGCTGTCAAAAGAGACTACTTGGATTTTGTATCAAAGCAAGAAGTTATTGGCTACCTTAATGGATTAATTTCAATTGGTGACCGGCTTGATAAGTTATTTTTGAATATTTTTTCAAAGACAATGCATCCCAGGTGCTATAATATTTCACTAAAGAAATCTTTGTTCTCTTCCATAACAATACAGCTGTTGATTGGTTTTTTTCTATAAATACAGAATGTCTTGTTGAAAATTTACATGAGGATAGCCTGATTGCTCAACTTGGAACTTATGATTTAGTCGCTGCAGCTGGAGGACTTCTAATATGACAACTTTAAAGAAGATGATTCATGTTGTGAGGAATGTTTCAGGAATAAGGAAAGAAGCTTAGACTACTTGGATTTTGTATCAAAGCAAGAAGTTATTGGCTACCTTAATGGATTAATTTCAATTGGTGACCGGCTTGATAAGTTATTTTTGAATATTTTTTCAAAGACAATGCATCCCAGGTGCTATAATATTTCACTAAAGAAATCTTTGTTCTCTTCCATAACAATACAGCTGTTGATTGGTTTTTTTCTATAAATACAGAATGTCTTGTTGAAAATTTACATGAGGATAGCCTGATTGCTCAACTTGGAACTTATGATTTAGTCGCTGCAGCTGGAGGACTTCTAATATGACAACTTTAAAGAAGATGATTCATGTTGTGAGGAATGTTTCAGGAATAAGGAAAGAAGCTCTTGAAAATAAGAAAAAGATTCAAGTAGACTTGAATAACAAAATAAAAACATCGGACAAAATAAGGAATTTGAAGGTAAAAAAAGAACAGTTCTGCGCAAAGCAAAGAAAGATTCAGAATTGTTAGAACATGAAATGAAGAAATTGAAAAAGTTTTGTGATTGAATGTTAATTTTTGTCTCTACCCTAGAAAAAAGATTTTATCTGAAGGTTTTACTATCTTAATTTTTAATCATGCTGCAGTCATCTTTATTTACAAGTCATTTTTCTAATATCTTATTTGTTGTTTGTTTACATTAAAGATTCTGTAGCTCTCTTACTACTATGTATTTAGTAAACAAATTCATTATTAAAAAATATGACTTGGTGTGGAAAGGATCAGCTGCCAGGGTGTAACATTGTCATTCAGCACCTTCAAAAAACTAATCTTATCGCCATCCCACTTCTCTTTTGAACTTCTACTCTTTGTTCTATTGAGCCCTGCCTTGGTTTTCTCTTGCTTGTCTTCATGATCCTCTGTCCTGTTCAGGTTGTGGCAATGTCTGAACTGACAAGGATGTAGTCTTGTTGTTACCTGTTGATGGAGCATCTGTCCTTGTTTCTCTTCCCCAGTCCTTGTGGCCCTATGATCTTCTTCTCCCGTCCTTCTCCAAATCACCCTCTTCCCTGCTCTTAAAATATTACTTCACTGTTAAATACTCTATACTATATGAACTACACTATTTAAGTACACAGTAATTATAAAATATACACACAATTTGTAACAACTTATTTTGTCGTGTAACACGTACTTCTGGACAGCCGATGTGAAGCATGCAGGCGCTGGTCATAGACCGATCCTCACCCTGTACACTAGAAGATTGTGGGTTTGTGTAGGTTGTTTTCCATCTGGGGTCGCTATATACTAAATACAGGACAACACCTGTCTAGACCAGAATAAAATATACAAAACTGGCCCATTACATGAGAGTTTAGTTAGGCGTTGAACTGCCGCATTTGAGACGTACTAAGGCTGACTATACGAAACTGGCCATAAGGCTTGGTTCATTGTTCTAGTAGGTTTCTCACACTGCTTGCCATATACACACATGTTTAAATTTTAATATCAGGATAATTTTTATCATATAAAACACCAAACCTTTTCACCGCTCCCACTATACAATGAAAGGCTAGATTTATCTTATCATAACTAATAATATTGGCAAGTCTGCCTTTAAATCAGTAAGAAACACGCAAAGTGTTTAGTTTCATACCAGGTTGTGTGAGCTGGAAGGGAATAATTAATACAAAAAACTTGCTAAAGCGATTGCATTTACAACCAATGAACAACTCAAAGTGTGAAACAATAACCAGCCAAATGAAAATTGTTTTTTATACAGTATTATTCATAGAGTAAAATTAACAAATAATTAATTTGAGTGCATAGTATAGTTTTAGTGGAAAGTTTTTCAATTTAGGTTGAGAACTTATATTTTGCCGAGCTCAGAGATAAATCGTGAATTATTATGGTATTTGAGGGTCAAGCATTCTTATCGGCTCACCACTAATACTAGAAATATCACATTAACTTTTATTTTCTTCAAGATGTTTTTTTTTAGCTTGATAGTGTACTTTGAATTGTACAAATATCTCCAGTTTTTCTGTTGTATAACTGCTAGTTTTTTTATTTTATGCAGCTGGATGAAGTTGAGGAATGCATTGATGCTGAGGTAATTGTTTCTCATTGAACTATTATTATTATCCTTGTTATTACTATGGAGGAAAGAAAGAATCAACCAGTTGAGCGTGAGTGCACTAAAAATAAATCAAAGCACTTTCACGTGTGTGTACATATTGAGCCATGACGTAGAGAAAGAATGCGGTAATTGTCTGCCTCATGTGTTGAAATGTTCCCCGGGCACCCACCTCTGCAAGACAAGTCTTCACAAGCATACATACGAGGAATTCGAAACTCATGATTAAATCTTATGTTACCTACTTGATAAAATGACTGGTTTTTCTTCTTCTTCTTCTTTAAGGTTCCTTAATTTAATTAGCTAAATTGAGCACAAGCAACACTATATTTAAAAACTGAAATTATTACAGTGCTTTGCCACCCCTAAGAGGTGAAAAATAAACTAACCATATCTGAGCTGTGCAAAAACTAGTCCATCCTCTTTATTACTATTTTCTGTATCATACAAATACAAGACTTGAAAACACTATTTATTTTGTAAGAAGTTAGATGTTAGTGTAACTAATATATTATAGTTTTGTTGGTTTTTAAATTCTTGTACCCATTTTTGTTTTTATTGGCATGGGTGAGAAACACATAAAACAATCATTGCATCTCCAAGACACATTGGTGCAGGCCTCCAAATATACACTCGCCATATCGCCAATGTCAACCATACATTATCACCTAAAAAGTTAATTTCAGTGTGTTTATTATTGATAAAAAGTTTAAAGTACTACCAGTGTCAAAATGATTTCTCTTGTTCACATTTAGCTTGAAACTGAGTGTAGCTTTGTACATACACAACTCACTTCTACTACTTATGGATATGGCACAAATTCACTTTGTTGTGTTTACATACAAACATAGCTCATTCTTTTTACTTTTCATATAAAGAGAAACTATTACTATTCGTGAACATTTTTTACCTCGAGATTGATCAATCTTTCTTTTATGCGGCCCTAAAGTAAAAAAATCTGATTTTACAATTCTCTCTGTTCCTGGGTTTGATGGATTTTGGTTTTTGTTCAAACTTGATATTTAGATGTTAAATGGCTATGCCTCGAGACTTATTGTATTGTATTGTATGACAATTTAAAAAAAGTTTGAACAATTTTGTTTGGAGTTTATTTATGAAAGGTGTTTTTCATGAATAAAAATCAATACATGTTTGTTTTTCTGAGGAAAACCTATTCAGGAGGATTTACTGGAAACTCCTTTTTGGGAACTTTATTAGAATGTTTGTTTGATCGTGTTGTACCTTACTACAAACTCGTGTTTAGGTGCTGATACATTTTATTTTCTCTGTATTCAATCTAATAAATGGTATGATCATAATTCACTAAAGAAAAATAGTAACTCAGCAAAAATTTAAAAATTGGTCTGGAAAACATGGAAAAGTCAGGTAATTTTATGATGGATTCTTCGTTAATTGCCTTTTTTAAATGGGCATATTTGTGTGAAGTCCCACATCTCTTGTAAATAATCTTCACACAACTCTCTTTTACCAACACACACATTTGTCGAAGTGGAGTCTCACTGCTTGTTACATTTTCATCAACATACCAATACTTGTTAAATGGGGAATAATAATAATAATAATAATAATATAGTTTGCCGAAGATAACTCTAGAATGAGATGTGGAAGGGAGAAATTCAAGAGGGGGCCAAGACTGGAGAACATGAATGACTCAGATAACGGGCTGACACTGTTGACACAAGAAGGTACAAGGCTGGAGACTGGCAACAAACCAATCGCTCATTGAAAGCAAATAAATTACACCAGAAATTTTGTTAAGGGACTCATTACAAATATGTGAATATACTCTTTGAGACTAATTATGTCTTGCAAATATTCTATTGTATATAAATTAGCTAAAGTTTTGTGAGGGTCCAGATGAAAACACTAACAACAGTTTAGGAGCGAGGCAGATTTTTAGCATCAACACTGCTTAAAGCATGTAAAGGTCCACAATTTTTTAAAAGTGCGGTTAATTTATATCATTTTTTGCCCGCCTGTTTAACAAAAACATGTCTTCTTGATTTAATAATATGAAGTCGTACCTGCCCAATGATTAGTTTTAATGGCCACGGTATTTTGACCGTGCAGTGGTAACATAATAAATTGTCTATTAAATGTGGACTTGAATGAAAGGTTTGACGAGGTATTAGCTTTTCTCTTTAAAATTTGTATTAGAATTTCACTTTTAAGTTAAATTGGTTTAAATTTAACTGTAGGACGAGAGGACCCTATAGAGTTTTATGATATATGTTCTGATTTTTATTAGAATTATATAAGTATATTATTTCAATATTTATTTTATTGGGGTGTTAGGAAGATCAGGTGGGTTCGACATCTTGATTTCAGAAGAGCACGCCATATCTTGGAAGTTTGTGATTCAATCATATAAAAACTGTTAATAATTAAAAACAAATGGTTTGCATGAAAATTTTGACTGTCAAAAGTAATGAAAACTCAACATATGGTTTGGTGAAGGATATATGTTAACTTTTCTTAGAGGTAACCGACGCTACCACCCTTCAAACCATTGACGCTCCTGTACATTCCACCTAATATAGAATTAAATAGAGCCTGAGTCTCAACTATTTTCTAAAATGTAGTCTGTTAGTTTACAATAGTAATAGTTACATTTTGATGGTTTTCACATTACTACACACATCACACTATTGCTAAAAATGCTCTTTTTAAGACAGGTCTGGTACTTCATCTCATTTATGTCCTTTTACGTACCTAAAGGTATATTTACTGATATACATACATTCTTTTTTATCAGCCATCGGAGGCCTCTGAGACAAAGATCCAGATTCCAGGGATTGAAGAAGTAAGTATTCAAATATTTCTTTATGTCTTATTAAAGAGTAAGTTTTTTAATTGACTGGTCTAACAGGGTTACACTGTCAGATTCCATGCGGCTTGGTACTACAAATAGGATGGACCTTAACTTGTTTTATTATAAGCTGAAGTGCTGAGGTGACATATTTATATATTAATTATTAGTTAGTTGAATCCTGAGGCCATTTCAGTTACATTATCGATGATCAGTTACTACTTTCTACTGACATGAGCAAAAATGATTCTAAATGCTTAGATGATAACTGAGTGTGTTCTGGGGACCTCAGACTTACTTACTAGACCCTTTGATTAAAATTTAATAAATAATAATTTAGAATTGAATTAATATTAATGGATCTGAGGTCTATGTGAGTGATTACACCTAGGCCCACAATGAAATGGGTAATATTGAAACTCGGAGCTGTTTAAAAATATACCTAGTCATCTTTTTTAACTTATTTGGCTATAAAATTAATTCAAAATAATTAATACACACAATATGACCACTTATCTCATCATCAATGTTAACTTTTTGAGTCATTTATTTCAATTACACATTTTAGTTCATCTTTATCAGTGTCTCCCAACTAGGGTTCCGTGAGGTAGATTTAAGGGTCTTCCCCCCCTTATTCATTTAAAACTTAAAATATTGTAGGTAAGTTAATATCTGTCGGACAAGACGATATTTGGGTCTGAATACTGGATTCTCGTCATATTCTGGTTCGAAACAGAGTATTGAACCAACTTAAAGCAGCTCCAGACATGTGAATACAGTTACTGTCAACAATTGTACCATCAATAAGAATATATCACTCTCTTCTCATTAAAATGTATGTTGACATTTTGTGTATTTTTTTAACTTACAATAATTGACAAAGAACTTGATACAATTTATCATTTAGTTAAATGTAAAACTTTATTATTTGTTTATGGGACATGAAAGAGGACAAAATGTGTAGTTGCCCTCCCAGTGGAAAAATGTTACTTTCAATAAAAGGTATTTGACCTAATCTTTCGTGTGTGCGTGTGTGTGTGTGTGTATGTGTGTGTGCGCGCACGCTAAAAAATATCGACCTCTGTGGTCTTGAAATAAAACGCTCTCCTAAGGACTCTATGTTTGTGAGTTCAAACACAGCCGAGGTCAACACATTTTTCTTGGGTGAAAAAAATAATCAAAAGCACAACTTCCTCTGGAGGAGAAGTAAAGTCGCTGGTCCCTATGTGAAATTACCTTTCAGGCAAAATTTGTAGGTCCTTTTGCGCTCGCTCATAGAAATTCAGTGTAGAAGGCAAAGAGGAACCACCACACTTTCTAAACTCCCCTAGTACATGGGGTTTCTACCAGATGGTGCAGGCAGCACTAACCAGCTCAAGGACTGAGTACGTGCTCAGCTCTGGTTGGATAGAAATAACATAAAACCAACCTTCAGGTTGTTCACTTAAGGAGACGCTAACAAATATTTAAGGGGTTCCATTATATTGTTTGAATATTTAAAGGATTTCTTGACTAAATTTAGTTGGGAAACGCTGATCTATACTTTTTGTGTCCATTTTTGTTTAAAAAGTATTATTTCAGTGTGAAATATATTTTATTGGAACATACATTTTATGGGCTGGTTACACCTATGTAAGAAGGTTAAACATAATTTATATGGTCACACTTTACACTGCTCTCATTGCAACCTAGAGTTTTTTTTACTGAAACCCCTCCAAGACCCCTATTTTGAAATTGCAAGACAGGACTTTTCTTGTTTGCCTCTTCATTTGCAGCTTTCTCAGAAGTAAAGCGCCACTGTACAAAATAGATTAGATGCACATTGCTGTCCTTGAGTAAAATCAATTTGGAAGTGAAAAACACAGACTTAATTTACAGCATAATACAATTGTCATCTTAACACAATTATTGGTAACATGGCATCCTGCTATATTGCATTAAATTATTATTTAATTTTTTTATTAGAAATTGTATTAAAATAAGGTGTTTTTTTAATTTGTATACAAAAAATACTTGGTAGCTTATCCTGTGTAGACTACACTCAAATTCTTATTTAAAATAACTAACAAGCGATATTAAATGCTGTACACTAACTTAATAATGGCTAACATAGGTAATTATTTAAACAAAATATTATTGGTTTCTTAAGAAAATTAACAAATTTGCTTTATTAAAAAAAAAAGAAACAAGCATCCTAATAATTATCAAGGTAGTGAGTCTTTTGTAACCCACTGTATTTACTTTTTTTAATGTTGTGAAATAAAAAATAAAACTATATTAATATTATAATAGATTTGACAAGTATTTTTTTATTCACATAAAATGTAAAAGTGTCCAAGGACTTATTTTAGAGTATCTGACTTAAGACAAACTCACCATCACCTAAACTATAGTAACTATAATTTTCGTAATTTTCCATACAATCAACTTGGTCACAAACAAGTGAAAAATTTAAAACTAATCAAAACAACCAAATCATTTCGCACGGTGCTTTCAATAGAATAAATATGTTCCCTTTTGTTTACTTATTTTGTACATTGGTGTGTTTAAATTCCATTGCTTCATCATTGGTTCTCCCCTGCTGCCAGTCACTGGCGAGTTTTCTCATGTGTTTCAAAACTAGGGGCCTTGGGCTCCCTCACAGATATTGACAGGAAGTTGCACATCTTCATCTAGACACTAACAAACAGAATACACTCTAATAACCTTTTAATACATTTTATAGCTATTTTGCCTGAACTTAAACTCTCTTCTCATTTTAACATAGTGAATTAATATTACTAATATGAACTAATTCCACAAAAGTAGAACTTTATCTTTGAGGTACACTTTGTTTACCGTGAAACTTGGACCACTTTGTTATATCTCACAAGATATAGTCGTAGTTCAATCAGGCTAGTAAAGGTAAGGTTAGTAAATGCGGTGTGCATACTTGGGAAAAGATACAGTGTGAAGCTATATTGTGTTTTGACCTGGTGTAGCCCTACATAAAAGTGTTTCTCTTTTCAGACCGAAGTGGAAGAAAGCGGAGATGAACCAGCCATCAAGAGACAGGCTCGAGACTTGGATAGCAAGCCCAAGGTTGAGGTTGTGTGAATTGTGTGCCATTCCTAAACACTTGTGACATGGAGTGAACACAGGTCCAGGGATATTTCTAGTCGCATGGATGACTTAACAAATGTTTCCACTGGCGCCACAGACAACAATATGACTACAAAATATTTTTTCTATTTGTACATAGTAATATAATATTAAATTAAGTGTAGTGTTAAATTTGTAACTTTTTCCTTGGTTTTGTTTTCTAAAAAAAGTATTTATTTAGTGTAAACTATTTGTGTATTTGTGGGTGGTAAAAGGGTATCACTTTTTACTTGATAACCATATATTCTTAGTGATGTGTTCTTTGGGGCATAATTGACTCAAAGCTAAGTCTTTGGTGATGAAGAATGGAACATTGTGTTTGCATAGTATATATGACAGTCGCACACACGTGAAGGTTTGGAAATAAGCATACATATGTATAGTTCTGTCATGAAGTGTCACCTACTTAAAACCTCCAGAGGCCCTCATGTTGTTACTAGTGGCAACAATAGGGACATTGCTCCATTTATTTTTGTAAAGCTCATTAAAGTACGATCTTAGTCTATCTCATGGACATGGTTTATGAAAACATCAGTTTCTGTTTGTGTGCTTATTATGACATTGCCTTTATCATGAACTGTAACACACAGATCAAAGTTTTTCAATAGAATGGAGCTAAATATATTTTATCCTAGACTATTACTCATAAATATTTCAAAATAATAATCAGATAGAGAAGTAAAGAAAACCAAGGGAAGTTACAGAGTTGAAGTTTGGAGGTAAAATACCACAAGGAAGAGCTTGGAGCAGCAGATAACAGCAAGTGTGCAAGACAAGAGAAGAATGGAAGATGGAGGCATATTACTGAACTAAGGACTATTGTGGGATATTTTTATGGTAGAAATAGTTCTTGGATTGCATACATTCCCGGAGATATATATATGTATTTTTTAAAAAAGACTTAAATTTTCTCCGTATAAAAGTTAATCGAAATAGTAAACTGAAATACAAATGCGCCTTGTACCAATTTTACTTCATAAGTAACTTATTTATATCATTATTGAATACATTTAGATGAAACAACATTCAAAAATATAATTAAAATGCAATAAAAAAATCATTGAATATATCAATTATACACAATAATAAAACACATTATTTTCCTTATTAAAATTTATATTTTAAAGCAATATTTACAACATTAGATTTTTTCAACCGTGCTTAGTTAAACTTTATTTAAATCATATGCATTAGAAATAATGATTAATACTAATTGGTGCCTCACCATTAAAAAGATTGTTAATTTTGATTTATATGTCGACTGATTTTATTGGCACAAAATTGAATGTATTGATAATTTTAGAAAGATTTCTTTTTTACATGATAAATTATAAGGAAATGGGGAAAAAAAAATTGTTTTGTTTTTTAAATGTTAAAACTTACTTGCATCAACTTTTTTTTCTTTTTTCTAATAGTGCTAAGAAGACATAATATCCAAATAGGTTTTATTATAAAAAAAATTATATATTGATTGCAAAAATGTTTCATATTAATAGTAGATGAACTGTTTCATCAAATAATATATGTACAAGTAGATTTTTATTTCTAAACTTGGTTTTTTTTTTAATTGACAGGCATACCTAAAAGCTACAATATTTATTTGTAAAGGAAACGAAGGATTAAAGCTTAGTAAAACTATGTTTTTATTGAATTGCTTCAAAATCAATTCATTGAAATAATATTTAAAATAAATTGCAAATTAATTAACAGAGGTTTCAAACCCAACTAAAATTGATGAATTTATGAATTACTCCAAATAAAAAACAATGTAACATTTATAAAATAAATTACACTAGTCAACAAATTTCTATTTTTTTCAATAACATGGATTGAATTAGATGTTTTTTTACCAAATCGGGTGTGCTGATTACAAAAGTGATAAGCAAAACCTCGTAACACATACAATTTTTATGTTGCAAGACTATACCCCAAGTTATTAAAAAATATTACTACCTGTCTATAATAAGAAGGTTTGGGGGTTTGAAAGTGTTTACATAATTTCTTACAATGTTTTTAGTCATTAAACCTTATTGGCAAAATATCTATTTAGAAATGCAAGGATCTATTAACTTATGATTACTTTTTCTTTTATGAGGGGTTTCATCTTCTGTAGCAATAATCGCCCTTTATTACCTTCTTGATACCTTGTCTTCATTTTAGTAATGTCCTGACTAAACCATTCTCTTTGCTCATCACTAACGGCTACTAATTTTTCGGGAAAGAAGTTAAGGTGTGAATGTAAAAAGTGGTTTTTAATGACATCCGACATCCTAGCTTCTGGTAATTATGTAGTAATACTCCTGTAATATTTCAGGCTAGTTGCCCTGAATTTTGCTATCCAGAAAGCCCTGAACCATTGATATAAATAATTGCCATGCAGCCAATTCAATTGATTTGAGTTTCCTTTCAAAAATTTTGTCGGGCATAGCTTTTCTTATTTGTGGGCCGACAAAGATCCCTTCTTTAAATTTGGCATCATTTAGAGTTGGGGACTTGCTGCGCAACAATTGAAATCCTCACCACTTTTGTCCAAGGCTTTAACAAAAACTTTCAAAATTCCCGACTTTATGTGTAGCGAAGGCAAAAGTACCTTTTCACGATTCAATAAGGGAGCATTTTTTACCTATGTTTTCCTGGAACATAATCTTCTCTGGCTGGCCAGTTCTTTACTTTGTAGTGTTTTTAAGTTGCTCGACTGTCCCACAGTAGTAAGAGCTACATACTCTTATTATTATGTTTCTTTCTTATCTATTGAATGTGCAATAGGTATGGATGTGTTTATGTTTCCATTGTGTAACGAAACAGCTTTCAAGCTTAGCTCTGTTGCTGCTTAGATCCTCCTCTTCAGCTAAGGTAAATTCTTCCCAATTTGGGGATTGGGAGTTTGCCCCCTGCGGCACTGGCTTTAATGCAGATGATATGCTTCGATACTTTATTTTATCTTTGCTTTTCTTTTGTTTTTGTAAGACAGAAATAACTGTCCACAAGGTGGCTAGTTGGCTCACGCCAAACAATTTATATGTTGGAAAGTATAATCTTCTTTTTTCATTTAACCCATTCTCTGAGATTCCCATAGCATATAATACATACATGTGGAGCCACACTTTTATTTTGATCTCCGAGATGGCAATCAAAATATAAATAATAAGCGGTCTTCAATGTATTTGTAATATACCTAGGCTGAGAATTCCCTGTGAACTACCCACATATGTAACCAACATTATTTGATGCGTTTACACATTCACGAAGTTTTTTTTCCCCATCGAGATCACAACTATGAAATGACCATTTCACAACGAACAAGACCACCACCTATCACAAGGAGACCGAGTGACACTAACACTCCATTTTCACAAAGAACAAGACCACCACCTATCACAAGGAGACTGAGTGACACTAACACTCCATTTCACAAAGAACAAGACAACCACCTATCACAAGGAGACTGAGTGACACTAACACTCCATTTCACAAATAACAAGACCACCACCTATCACAAGGAGACTGAGTGACACTAACACTCCATTTCACAAAGAACAAGACAACCTATTTCAAGGAGACTGAGTGACACTAACACCCCATTTCACAAAGAACAAGACCACCACCTATCACAAGGAAACTGAGTGACACTAACACTCCATTTCACAAAGAACAAGACCACCACCTATCACAAGGAGACTGAGTGACACTAACACTCCATTTCACAAAGAACAAGACCACCACCTATCACAAGGAGACTGAGTGACACTAACACTCCATTTCACAAAGAACAAGACCACCACCTATCTCAAGGAGACTGAGTGACACTAACACTCCATTTCACAAAGAACAAGACCACCTATCTCAAGGAGACTGAGTGACACTAACACTCCATTTCACAAAGAACAAGACCACCACCTATCTCAAGAAGACTGAGTGACACTAACACTCCATTTCATAAAGAACAAGACAACCTATCTCAAGGAGACTGAGTGACACTAACACTCCATTTCTTGACTATACAATGTGAAGGCGGCACCTACCCTCCATGTGCCAGAATAATGAAAAATCGGGTAATGTAGCGCTTATCGAACTCCCTTCGAGGGAAAGTGCAGGTTGTGGTAGTCAGCTCAAAACAATTAACTACAAACATAAAATAAAATCTTACCCCTAATAAACAAAAGTCTGAGTCCAAATTTAAATGAAAGAGAATTATGTCAGATTTAATGTAATTTTAGAAAAAAAGAAATTGTAAATTTTGGAGAAAAGGGTATATGATGGAATATTTTCAATTATGAAGCTGATTTATACTCACAATGATACAAATTATTTCATCAACATTGTTGACTAGTGTCGGTACTGACTACGTTAATATATTCACTATAAATGATTGGCGAGAAGCTATATTTTCAAAATGTTGGGCAGGCTTGTCTTACCTATAAGTTGTTTAGTGTTTAACAATAGGGTGATACATTGGCGAAATTTTAATAATGAAGCTTTAAGATTTTTACTTTGTCTTGTATCAATCGCAAACAAAGCTTTCTTTCTTCATTTTTATTCACAAACACAATATCTGCTAGGGAAACATTTAAATTTTAAAATATCTGTTTTAAAAATTAAATTCTGAATGTTTGTAAAATAAAAATTAAGCCCTCATTGAAAATTATTGTAAACTCTGTCAGTAAGTTTCATCTTGGTCCAGTTTAAATTGGAGGGCTCATTGATTATATTGTACTGCTTAGTTCAAGAAACTATTTCTTAGCAATCTAAGACTATTATAAATGTAAGTTGACCATTATGTTAAACTAGTACACAATTTTAGTTTTAGTGACAAGACTAGAAGAATTTTGCAAAGAGAAGTTCAATATTTAAATTAATCACCATTTAATATTTGTAGTTTAAATCAAAGTTGTGTGTTAAGTTGTGCCCATTCCTGATATAAGATATCAGTTCTAGCATCGTACTGACAAAACAATGTTTCATTTTGTGCGTTGCATCAACTGTTTACTTTGTTCTAACTCGAAGATTTGAACTATGCCCTGTGCTGGGTACACTCTTCATTCAGTACTGCTTCGTGTCGGTTATTTATTGGCTTCTACTGGCCTTTTAAAATGTAGCCATTTTAGGTCTTACCTCCTGGATAGGTATAGTAGAATTTAGCCATTTATATAATTAACAGAACATAAATTAAATTAATCTGGCTAGCTCATTTGGTTAAAACATTCCAAGTTTGTTATTTTGTCTTGGACATATTTTCCAAAATAGTATTCGAGTTGATGCACCATGATGGAATAATACATTGCTATAGTTACACTTTATGTAGAAGTGTTTGGTTTTAAAAATATTAAATTGTCAATTACTGCCCTTAAAATTGATTCATATTTTACTTTAGTTTTAGTGTGTATTTACATTTCTGTGATCCTGGTCATTTGTGCATGGAAAATGTAAATGTTTTAATCTATGTATTGCAGTGTTAGCATTTATTCAAACAAGCCAAATGTTTATAGGGTGTAAAAATCCACTTCACTAACAATTTTGTTTAAGTTTAATATGTTGTCTAGCATTTGCTAGTGTATCAGATTATTTTTCATTCTACATACATTTTTCTTGCTCTTCAATTTAAATCTACATAATTTATGTTGTCGAGGCAATGAAAACTCTAAGAAACATATTTGAAATGGAGAGGTAATTTGTATGAGTAACTTTCAGAGTTTTTGTAAAAGTAGCATTCCTTGCAATTTGGCATAATTTTGTAGGTTAAATCAAATTAAATCAATGCTTCTTTTTTTAATGACAAGGTTATCCTTAAACGTTGGTTTCCTGAAATGTTTGTAAATGTGTCGCACACATCCCTTCATACATTCTTCATTTAATTTTATAAACCCTTGCCCAGAAGATTTGGTAATTGTATTAACTTAAAGCTGAATCTAACAATGTCACTTTGCAGGGAGTATGACACAACAATATAAACAATGTTTTGTTTAGTAGTTCATCAAAAGAAGAAAATTTAAAAAATTTATGAAAGATCATAAAACACAAACAAACAAACACTACTTTGTTTGTCATCTCGATTGTATCATAAAAAAACAAAGAAAACTGCTTTTGAATTAATAAAGAAGTATATTAATTCAATTCTAGCCTGTTTGATCGTTTTGTCATTTTCCCAACTACACAAACCTATTTATTACTAATACCTTAAAATTATGGTTTGGTTTCAGATCAAGGTTTTATTGTTGTGTTTGAGTTATATACGAATCTCTCAAATATCATAGGATTCAAGCTAAACTAAAATGTTATATTAGTTTTTTTCCAGCATTAAAACCATCCACCAAAATTGAATGTATAGTAATTCCCACTAAAGGTATAGTTCTAATCAGCATTGTTTTGTTAACTACAAAGCTGTGATACAAAATGATATAAAACTTATTGGTACTGACAACAGTCAAAGGAACGACTGCGCGCACAGAGCTGACATCTTCATGTACACTTTACTAACCTACAGCAGTTGTTAGTAAATTAAAAATGCATTAATAAAATATGAAGAAAAAATCAATTTGATAAAAATATATTTAGTTTCTCTTGCATGTTCTTTATTATTGTATTTATTTTTAATATTATTTTATAGTAATAGGGTCCTTATTTATCACTCTACTGTGTTTTATTTATTTTTTTAATTTTTGGTTGCTGTGTGTAATATTGCATTATTATCATTCATTAATTTATAATTTCAATTTGTTATTGTTTTTAAAAATACATGGGAATTGGATGATATATCGGCAATATTTCTGAGAGCCAGACACAACTTCTGTTTTTTACTTTTTATTTGTGACACTTAAAGAAAACCATTGTTCATTTATTTATATATATTTTTTAAACTTTATACTTTACCATTTACAGCACTCTCTGCTTGAAGGGTTGAAAAAATGCTTTGTACAGTAGTTAAAATTATGTGGCATTAAATCTAAGCAGCGCAAGGAGTGAGAACAATAAATAAAATTGTTATTTTTTAATGTATTAATCCCACACTATATATACACAAACACATTTTGTTTGGAGTTTTGGAAACCAAGGACAATTATGGTATGCGGAATGTACAGTACTTAGAAAAACTATCAATTTGCGTTGCTAAGAACTTTGTACCCATTATCAAAGAAGAAATGTGTTGAATAGTTATTCTGAATATGTTTGATTGAAAATTGAGACATTTTGTGGAAAAACTGATTAGGTATTCATTTACGGCACGATTGTAGTTTTTAGAGTACAGTTATAATTTAATTATGAATCTTATTAATAAACAAATTACATACCAAATTTAAGTGTCTTTTCTTTTCACCTAAACTCTCAAAACTTGTTAAGTGAGTGTGTGACTTATTTCAGATATTTTTATTGATGTCGGTGTTAACCCCTGCTTTTCAATTTAATATTAAAAATGGTTCAACGTGTTGATATTGGCAGCCCTGACATTGACTGTTGAGGTGACCGTGATTGCTTGTGATTCACCAAAATACTTGTTTTACCTCTCTCACTTTCAGGGAAATGAATTCAAGTGTTGTTTTTTAATAAACACAATTTATATGTAATTTAACAAATACCACATCATGCAATATAATTTTCAACATGGTAACACTAGCAATAACGCTATGTATGTAGTATCTGTTTTTGTGGATTTTAAAGTGATAAAATGGATCCCAGCATATATGAGCATTTTCATGGATATTTAGCCTTTTTTACCCTTTTTTTTAGGTCAATATTTAAAATCATGATTTTTGCTTTTACACATTACAGTACTTAAATTTCAACAGATTGATTCTTGGTTTCCAGCCTTTAAAAGATGTCACGCTAGGTCCAACTATATACACACACCTTGCTGTAGGTAGTCATGTTTGGCAAAATTATATCTTCTTAATTTTTATTCCCTTCTTATTTGATAGTAGTTTAGTTTTATATGACATGTTTCGGTGTTGTTATTGTTTTGTCTTGACCTAAGTTGATAATCAATTATTTTGATATTGCTATTCGTAAAACTTGAAGTTTGAGGTATCGAGTTTCACATTAATAAATAGTAAATACACAATATGAATGAAAAATGTAGACAGTTTTATCCTAGTTTTTTTATGAATACTAATTTAACTTGTATTTATGTAAATAATATCACTTTTTGAGAAAAATAACACCATCTTTAACAACAACAAAAAAACACAAACATAATCCTCAATATTATTATGTGATTGATGATTGCAACTATGCTTACTTAACGCAACAATCTTATTCTTGTCACATTAGTTGTTCCTTCTATATTGAAGACAAGGGGCAAGGACCAACATATTGACAGGTTCCCGAGATGTCTGTAAATACACACAAAATGACATCATATAGCTGAGGAGACTGTCCGAAGTCACTGTATCCAGACCATGTTGAAATATTAGTTCTGTAGAATCCCAGAGACTGGTTTAGTTCGATTGTTCAAACAAGGATTTATTTAAATGTGTAGGCATGAGCATACTTTCCTGTTTAAAAGAATAATGTGAGCACACAAAACACTATATTAGATGTGCTAGGAAACATTTTGATAACTTTGGGGTTTTTACATCCGTTACTGTTAACTGGGTCAGTTTTTTATTCAAACCATATATTTCCCACTACCGGCTTGCTAGGCCTGTCGTAGCTTCATGTGCCTTATAATCTAACTTAAGAATAGGACAGACACAACATCCAGTCCCCAGCCATTAATTCATCACTGTGAAAGGGAAACCCACATTTCACCATTGATACATTTTTCGGCCATGCCAGGAATCGAACCCGGGACCTTTTAACTCGGTAGACAGACAAGCTACTGACTGAACTAAGGTTATTGACTTTATAACTGATGTAATTAAAACTTAATTAAAATGAAAATTTTTGTAAAGAACATACTTTATAAATACAGATCAATGGGTGTTACAATAACCTCAAATAACAATAACCTCAAAAGTGAGTTGAGAGATAGTTTATTGTAGAAGATTGAAAAAGAAAAAATGTTTAGATAAAAATAAGTAAAAAAAAATATTAGAAGTTATTAAAGATAAAATCTTATGTCATGTATGATCAATTATATATACACACAACCACTCCTTGATGATACTAATTATTAAAAAAATTACAGATCAAAATAGTTATATTTAGGAGGGTTAAAATAGTTCCAGATTCTGGTAAATTAATTCAAGAGTTAAAATATTATATGAATTGGTTAAGGATCCGTCAATTATGATAAATAATAAACATAGTAATCCTATGAAAGACAATTCCACTAAAACTTAATAAAAAGTTTAGCAACTAGAAAATAATAACAGGATGATTAGATGAATAAAATTACCAGTTAATATATAAAGGCACTAAAAGACATTGTGAAACAAATGTGAAAGATAGAGGAATAGAAATTATATGTAAAATAACAGTTGAAATTAATTTCATATAAACATTAAAATACATTTTAAGAATTAGATTATAAGTTGAAAGAAAAGAATAGTAATAAAGTAGAAGTAAATTATCAGTGATAAAATGTAGGTGCAACCACCATAAAATTTATATAATACAAATTAATTGTTCTAACAGATTTTGTAGACTTAAAACATTGGAATGTAAGTTATATGTATATAAAGTCTAAGATGTCATAAAAGAAGTGTACATTATTAAAAACTGATAATATAGTTCTGAAATAATAATTAAAGGACGTTCCTTAGCTGAAGTGTTTTGGTTCCTCTCCTTAACATTGTTCCGCCTTAGGCTGGATTGAAGTTATGACATGTTTCAGCCATCATCAGGTCTTTAAAGTGGGGCTAGGTGTTATCCCCGATGCTAGACACATAGTACTCGGGGATAACGTTACCAACTGCTTTATAAAAATGTTATTTTTAGATGTGGAAGTAATATTTAATTATTTAAAAAGTATTTAGGTGATTGTTTTGAAATATTTACACTTTAATATAAAGTAAGTTATTAGGTCAAATATAAAGAATCAAATACATTGATTAATTTATTTATTTTAAACCATAATTTCTAAGTTTACCAGTTAAAACATATTTTAAAGCAAATTACAAAATTTTAAAAATAAATATTTAAAAAAAATCTACATACAATTAGAATTAGTCTTGCTGAGAAAAAAAAGTTTTCTCAAAAAGAATCCGATGCACGATTCCCCTTAAAAAAATCACATATTTGTAGCCGACGATTTCCGCACGTCCATCATAGACTCTGCCTTAAAATATGAGTGAAGAATGGCCCTGAACACGGGACGATTCTTGGATAGCTCAGTGGTTAAAGCATTGGCAAACTAAGCCAAAGATCCCAGGTTCGATTCCCGTGTCCAGGTGTCATTTCTCAATTTTCAAAATATATTTAATTTATATAATTCAAATAACAATAAATAATAAAAATAGAGCTCTTTTTTATTTTATTCAACTTAATTGTTGCTGCTTTAATGTGATTAGAAGACATAATTTAATCATTCATATGGTTGATTAATAATTCTTTGAGGAGTAAAAAACCAAAATCTGTGTCAAGGAGCAAAAATATTTGTTAAAACATTATGGTCAAATTACTAAACCAAATGGAGATTAGCGATTCATACATCAAAAATCATTTGGTTTCACTCCGGCATTTCCAAACCAATTGCTCTGAAGGTCTGAACATAATCATAAGCAGCCACAACAACTGACAATTTGACGGCTGTTCTGCGCATGATGTCTTGGAAAGACAGGTACAAGAGTTGTTTATCGGACTAAAGCAAGTTCTCGGTGGAATATCACTTGTACAAGCTCGCAACCCAACATGTCGTATGGACATATCTCCGGACCTAGGATCATCTGGAATCAGGAAAGGTACAGTAGGAGTGTTGTATCAATACTACCTGTAGAAACATAACTGTCGCTATTGGAATTAGAATGTACAGTAGGAGTGTTGAATCAATACTACCTGTAGAAACATAACTGTCGCTATTGGTGGCACCAGTGATCTACAGTAGGAGTGTTGTATCAATACTACCTGTAGAAACAAAACTGTCGCTATTGGTGGCACCAGGATCTACAGTAGAGTGATATATTAATACTAACTGTAGAAATGAAGATGTGCAACCCCTAATAAAATGTCGCAAAGTTTAATCGGAAGTCGGAATTTTAATACGAAATGTTGACCCTTGTGGACCCAATAGCGACCTTTTTTATTGGTATTATTTATATACAAATAGCGACCTTTTTTATTGGTTTTATTTATATACAAATGAGGACTTTAATCCTTTAAAAATAAAATTGTAAAATTTAAAACCGGGAGTAAACAAGTTTTACGTAAGTATAGCGTAATTTGTGCTCGGGTTTGCTAGTGTATATTATTTCGTTTCAAATATATTACGAGTTTTGAGTAAATGTCTCTATTTTTAGACAATGGAGCGAGAAAGTCAGTGCGGAGTTCCGTACAATTTTTTTTATCTTTCATTGTTAATAAACACACTGAAGGGTAAGTAATTTTTCTGTAAATATAATGAGTGTTACTTCAAGTGTAATATGCGGTATTTATGACATAATTGACCATAAATTATTTAATCTTCTTAGGGCAATATTTTATTATTTCGTAGTTAGCAATGTTGGGTAAAATGGCATACCACTGTTATGGATAAAATAGCATGGTGTGTCATTTTACCATAGGTACATCTTTAATTATTTAAATAATTATTTTCCTAAAATAAATATTTTTTACTGCAATTTGTTCAGCAAATTATATTATTAATATTTGGAATAGCTTATGCTATCTATTGAGGAAGCGACCTAATTATCTTGTTAGTTGGTACATATAACCCTCACTAGACAGCTCTCCTTTTGCTTTTTTTTTTTTACTCTAAGTACATTACCACACACATTATCCTTTAGTAAAGTATGCACTTCACGCTTTAACTTAAATATAAATTAAATATCGTAGTTCATATAGCTATTTAAATTCTTTTTAATATAAAATTCAAATATTTTGTGCGCATATGGTTGGGACTTACGTCAGAAAGACAAAAAGGCAGCCATGGGTAGAGCAAGCAATGCAACGGACTCTTGATGTGGTAAATAATGGGGAAATGGGTTGGCTTCGGGCATCTAAGCTAGGGTTGCCACCCGTCCAGTTTTCGGCTGGATTGTCCAGGATCCAGGGCAAAGGTGTCTCTGTCCAGTTCAGATGCCTTGAAAGATTGCAGTTGCCCCCTGCTATTGTGAGTTGTGACGTGCCTTGTTGTAAACGTGGTGTGGGAGATGTAGTAAAATGCTGTCGTGGTGCTGTTATTTTTCTGTGTCCTCTGATACATCGAATCGAGGCAATATTAAAACTTCTCCATATTATGCAGTGTAATATTTTGATATGAAACATGGAACACGTTAGAGACTACTTGACTTTTATGAAGATACTAAAGAAATTTATGAAGACATTTTCTGTGCAGTGCAGAAAATAACTGTATCCAATGGCTTTAGCCTGAACCAGATAATTGCATATAGCACTGACAATGCCTCTGTAACTTATGTTAAGAACAAGTCTGTTTTTGTATTACTTAAAATGGAAAATCCGTATATTATAAAAGCTAACTGAAATTGCCATGTCATCAACAACACTATTAAACATGGATATACAGTGAGTTTGGTTCTTCAGCATCAAATGTTTAATCATTGAAAGAATTTGCTGACTTTGTTGAGATATAGTTCAAGGAAATCCTGTGACGCGTTCGCACGCGATGGCTGTATCTGCTTCCTGCAATTGAGAGAATTATACACCGCTGGCCTGCTCTCAAATCATATTTTTTGTCGCAGGGTGAGGAAAACTTTTCAAGATTAATCTGACAGTTTGTATCCCCAACTGGAGAAGAACATGATGCTGGAACTGACCATTCACTTACTTAGTTTTCTAGTTTTCTGCAGCACATTTTGCCTCTATTTGAAACGGCTATTAGGAGACTGGAAAACAGCTCAGTTGCTTCTGTTCAGCTAGACAGAATCTTAGGAGATCTCAAGAGCCAATTATAGAGCAGAAAACACGATAGATTTTTTGGAGCAAAAGTTCACGAAATCCCAGCACATTTTCTTGCAACGGTGCATCGACTATCTGTCCAAAAACTAGAATTTTTCTGAAAATAATGTGTTTAATCTCCTTGCCTGTCTATCACTTGAATAACGAGAGGGAGATCTTCTCCTGCAGTGGGAATATATTTTAAAGTTCACAGATAAACTAAACCCTAATCTAGATAAAGACCAGCTGTACGAAGAGTTTTGTGAATTCCGAACTGCATACCCCTGACTTGACAAGAGAAAAGCAGAGTACCAGATGTGGGGAGATTTATTCAACTGCCAGACCACCATTTACATCTCCAATTCCCAACTACTCAAGTTAATATCATTCATATTTTCAATTCCAATCAGTAACTCATTTGCTGAAAGAATATTTAGTGTCATGAAGAACCAGTGGTTGTATGCAAGAAACCAGATGTCTATGGACTTAGTGAAGAGAGAACTGCAAATCAAAATGAACTTTTCTGAAAGTTGCATTGAATTTTTCAATTTTCTGAAAGAGGAAGGCAGTAAAGGACTGCTGAACACAGAATAGAATAACATTAAATATGTATAAAAATAATGAAGTGAACATGTAAATGGTAATTTTGAAGACTTTTTTCAATGTCCACCTTTTTCATACTAACACTATATCATCATTGGCTTGACAATTAATTTGTACTTTATTTTAAAATTGTTATTTTATTTAATTGGTAAATCTGCATATTCAATAATGTATCATTATGGTTTTCACTTGTTAGAATGTTAGATAGTAAAATTAAGAAAGTATCAGATTAATGTCATGTCTCTAGTCTCCCCAAAAGACTAAATAAAAATTAAAAAAACAAATAGTTTGAATCTTACTTTATATATTACTTCCAGAAGCCCAGGATGACCTTAAAAAGCCTCTTTTAAGGCCTACATTTGACCCTCTATGGGGGGAGGGGGTACCCATACAAAGGGTGTCCAGCCCAGTGAACTTTGAAAGGTGGCAAACCTAATTTAAACAACTTTAAGAAGGCGGGCCAGAAATTTTAAAAAAACAAGCAGATTCAAAGTGTTAGCAAGGGTTTGGGTAGACTCAAGTCCACATTTGAACAAGATTAGAACGTGAGTTGGTTATAAAATTGCTTGAATCTCGGTTGTTTGTTATGACATGAAATATGTTATGAAACTTGCATATACAGTAGTGAGCCAAATAAATTGCCTTACAGATTCAATCATGGGAGCAAATGGCTGGTTGGGATTGGCTATAATTATTTCGGCACCGTAATCCAGACATATTTCTAAGGAAGCTAGAAGTTACTTCTGCAACTCGTGCAATGGGTTTTAATAAGCCACAAGTTGCAAAATTGTTCACAATCTACGAAGAAATTTGTAACTAAATAAGGAATATCGCCCTCAAAAATATACACTATGGTTGAGCCTGCCTTATCTACTGTTCAGGTTCCTCAAAGAGTTTTTGCAACAACCGGGGGGAAAAAACAAGTGGGTGCACTTATAAGTGTTGAGAGAGGGATGCATGTTAAAATGGTCGTTTGCATGAATCCCTCAGGTAACTTTGCCCCTCCTGCTTTGATACTCCCCAGGAAAAATTGGAAGAACGAATTAATAGATGGAGCCCCTTTAGGAACTCTTAGTATTGCTCAAGAGAGTGGATGGATTACTGGGGATGTATTTTTAAGATGGATGAAACATTTCATTAACTTTGTTAAGGCCAGTAAGGAGGCTAAGGTGTTACTGATTGTTAACGGTTACTCAAGTCACAAACATGTCTATGTGCTTAAATGCGCTAAATGGAGGATTTCTACTTTGTCTTTGCACACATAGACTTCAACCCTTAGATGTGGCATTTTATGACCCTGTGGAAATGTATTACAATCAAGGGGTGTCAAAGTGGCTAAGAACACATCCTGGGCGAACAGTCACCCCTTATAAAATCGGTGGACTATTTGCAAATGCATGTGGGAAGTTAGCAAGTGTAGCTATTGCCAAAAGTGGATTCTTAAATACGGGGCTCTATCCACTAAACCCAGATGTTTTTAAAGAACATTTATTCACCCCAGCTGAAACAACAGATAGGCCTATGCCAAAGCCTAACAGCATGAATGCAGGTGACGAAGTAAATCTTCCTGGAACTTCTAATGCAAAACGATCTATTTCGCCTCCTCTAGAAACAAACTCTAGCCCCGCAGTAGATTCTGTGTCACCTACAACACACAAAACATCACCAATGTCTTCAAACCAAATATCTCCAATACCTTCAGTCAGACCAAGCGTTAAAAAAAAGAAGGAAAACCACATAGATTGAATCAGGACTCCTTAACACAAGTACAAATGTAAAACAACTTGAAGAAAAAAATAATCTGAAGAAATTAACAGAGCAGCGTCGATCATCGAGAGAAGTTCGAAGAGAATTAGTGTCTTCCTATGAGACTATAACTGTAGGCAGGGTTGTTGGAATAGCTGGACTACTAAACAGGGCACAAACTGTCCCAAACCCCCTCTTTCCTGTGTTTGGTCAGTCTTTTCAACACCTCTGTGTCTTACATAGATATAAAAGTCAGTCTTCATTACAGTAGGTCAGGTTGGAAATGTCTTTATTTGAATAGTGTAGAATTTTTGACTATGTAGGCAGGGGTAGTTCAAACTTTTATCCAAGCACCAATTATTTAATCTCTAACTTTATTATAGAACTATCCAAGTTGGGTCAATGGTGGCGAAACCTTATTTATGTAAGGGAAATGGAGAATGAAGGTGTACCTTGTTTAGCCACTAAAGAGGTTTTGAAGGACATGTCCTTCTCCCAAGCCTAAGGAATTCAAGAGGTCCTTCCCCAGGCAAACTTTTGTCAGTTGGATGCCACTATAGTGAAATAAATCTAGGAAAAAAAGGGGGGCGGGTAGGTGCATTAATTCACTCCAGGTGAAAAAAAAAATTTAATAGGAGACAACTTATACCTTTGCCACAACTTATGACATTATTTAACAAGTTTTCAAAATACATATTCGAGTTTTGAAGGATAAAGCACTATTTAAGTTTCTAAATGATAAATAAATTGATAGCACTTAAAGTATGTAATCCCTGCCACTAAACAACAGCGCCTAGCATCTTTTAATATTTGAAATTTTTCTCTGGCTTTGCCAGTTAAGAGGCTTTGCCCCACTTAACTCAAACCCCTCCTGAAATTTTGGCCTGGCTACGGCCTTGTTAATACTACCTGTATAAATATAACTGTGGCTATTGGTGGCACCAGAATGTACAGTAGTAGTGTTATATTAATACTACCTGTATAAA
>CABFWB010005756.1:0-40946 GCA_902151455.1 Timema bartmani | reverse complement strand
GGGTAGAGGCTAGAGGCTTGCTTGGAGGGTAGAGGCTAGAGGCTTGCTTGGAGGGTAGAGGCTAGAGGCTTGCTTGGTGGGTAGAGGTTAGAGGCTTGCTTGGAGGGTAGAGGCTAGAGGCTTGCTTGGAGGGTAGAGGCTAGAGACTTGTTTGGTGGGTAGAGGGTAGAGGCTTTATTGGAGGGTAGAGGCTAGAGGCTTGCTTGGTGGGTAGAGGCTAGAGGCTTGCTTGGAGGGTAGAGGCTAGAGGCTGGCTTGGAGGGTAGAGGCTAGAGGCTTGCTTGGCGGGTAGAGGCAAGCGACACTCTGTTCAAATAGCAAGAGGTATCTATCTAATCGGATCAATAGCAGTCACAGTGCAGTGTTTAGGTGCGTTGTTTCATCATGTCACTGTCAAAACTCAAGTAAATTAATTATACTCGAAATCATAGTTCTAAAACTCTATGATATACCTTGTGCTTATAAGCATAAATCTATAAATAGATCTTGCTCGGTTCATGAATTTAATAAATGCCGAACGTGGTCAATTTAACAACTTATATTTCCAAACTCCCTTGTATGATGATACATTTTTTGCATATCTACGTATGAATAAAAAGTAATTTGATTTCTTATTTTCCAAACTAGAAGAAAGATGGACAAAAACTACAACCAATTTTAGAGAACCGATTAATGCTGAACAAAGACTTGTTATTACTTTGAGGTAGGTTCTTTTTATTAGAATCGATTTAAAAATAGTAATTTGTATATTATATTATTATAATTCATTATGTATCTAGCTTGGAATTTTTTTTAACAAATAATAGTTTGGTCATTATTATAGTTAACAAAATCAAAAAACAGCACGTGTACTTCACAATTACATCGTTGAGAAAGAAAGGCAGGACTCTACTTATTTAAGTTTTCCAACTATATTAAATATCTGTATATCACAACCACACACATTACAACATCATTTCCAGAATAATTCTGTTCGAATCAGGGAAACCTTCTTAAATTACTTTAACGGAGTAGAGTGTGTTCCTTGGCAAAATTACTACCCTCTTCTAGAAAATAGCTGGTCTAATATTAATAATTAAAACAAATAATAAAAAGATACTTTAACTTAAAATATTTATAATCCTCGTGTATTAATTATTGCATGTGACAAAAATACTTTAACTGACCTGGAATGTTTATTTCTCTAATATTAATAATTAATGCATAATTATAATAAACAATACTTTAAACTGGAATGTTTAATTCTCCCAATATTTCTTCCCAGAACCTTTTTTAGTACTCCCACATTCATGTGAATGACGTCACTGGGGTCCCACAACGCTCTTCTTTGGGACACAGCGCTAACAAGCTTTTCAATATCAATTACTATAAATAAAATAGAACACGATTGTTGTTCACAGAATGGTTGCCGCCTGGCTGCCGAGCAATTTTATTCGACAAGTTGAATCACTTAGCGGGTTCCCTAGCGGGTTCGGTTCGAGGCTTGCCGCTTCCAGTATGCACACGTAGACTAAATACCACGTGTTCGTTCGGGTCACGCCCTCGCTACACAAGCCTCAAGCCTCTAACCTCCAAGCAAGCCTCTAGCCTCCAAGTAAATCGCTTGCAGTATAAACAAGGCCTTATACCATCCCTCGCTTACCAAGCCATAAACACTAGGACTGGGTGAGCGGTTGCAGCCTGACTCTAACCGGGAAGTCTGAAACCAACTGGTTCGACTGAGGATGACTCAGATCCGGTGGGCACGCGGTCTAATCATCAAGCTCATTTAATCTGGTTTCCCAGTGATGGAAAATCACGTCCGGTTATGCTGAATGTGTTTTTTTTAATAAATTGTTTCCCTTATTTATTGATGCAAGTGCGGGAACACTTCATCATAAATGTTATCCTTCTCATTCCTAATTTATTAGTCTAACTAAATGCGTACAGCCTGGACAGAAATTATTCAGTGGGGAGTGGGGTTAAGACAATAATAATAGTTGTTATTTTCACAACGCGTTTTCTAGTGAGAGGACACAAATATCCGTCTCATGACAATCGGATGGCTTCCACAAAGATAGGTTCAGGTAGCGACCCAAACAAAGTGCTTATATCACCTAGCAGTGACACTAGCGAATCTCAGGGCCGTGAGCAAGAACTTGACTAAGTGTGTGCTTTGTTGATACTAGCGTGGGTTTGTTTACGTCATCATAGGACTCGGTCCACTAAGCATTCCTAAAGGACCGGCTACACGTAGCCGCACCGCACCGCATTTTCACGGTGGAATGATATCCATGTTTTTAAATGCAAGTGGCTACACGAGTCCGCACCGCACCGGCGGGGACGAATCGTCGAGAGGGCATTGCTCCGCACTTTTACGTGTAGCCACCTACCACCGGAAATAAATTTTTCGGGAGCTTCCGAACTTTGTTTTTATCCTAACCACTAAGCACTATAGGGATGGGCGAAACAGTGATTTTACGATATCGGTGATCACAGTGACCTTGATTTTAAAACAGCAGTGATTTATACCGGTGATTATTCACAGTGATTGGCAGTCACTGTGTCAGAACTTATAGAACTAGGCATTTCTTTCACAGCCGTTGCACGTGTGACGCTGTAGTCATTATTTCCAACATTACGTGCAAGATAAACAATATTATATACAACAACTTATTGGACAACAAACATTCTTCTTATTAATTATTAGCTAACTTAAAACTTTACTCTACGTAATTAATAGCTAACCTAATTTTATTTTAAAAAAAGGTGAAAACCTATGCAAATAGAAATACAAACTTATTTTGTAATTTAATTGAGTCTATAAAGAATATAAAAATGGCTGGAAAATGCAGTGCGGTGCGGGTCGGCTCCGTTTAGCCATACCTTAACGTTCTTGCCTACCGCCCTGGTCAGTGTTGATGGACTCAACCTGGATCAAGGAGTGTAGGAAACTTCCGTGATAATCAGGTGTATCCTTGTCTGCGTCCCAGGTCCCCAGAGCTCCCAAACAGTCACTACCTGCAAGTGGACATAAGGCCCTCTGGTCCAAGTTAGTAGTGTAGGCTACCATTCACAACAGCACCCCGGCGCGCGTCTTACGCAACCAGCCTTCAAACAAAACACTACACGCAACTAGGTCCAGTTCCTTTCAATAATGAGCACCCGACGACGAGCACTGGGTGTCACGAAACACACCAATCACTAGTTCTATTGTTGGTGTTACATCTGATGTGATCTCCGACGTCATCTACTCGGTGATTTCGAAGTTATTTTGCGAAGTTGGTTGTATTTTAACATGACGCAATTAAACATCCTATGTGCCAGCACACTTAGACGTACGACATAGAAAGAGAGGTAAGAAAATAAGCCATTTACCCTGTGAGGCCTATTGTTTATCTGTTTATCTTTCTCCTCTTCCACTGACGAGTTCAAAAACTCAAGATAGACATATACTTCCACGGACATTTTTAATCCACATTTTGGCAGGAAGATTCCTAAAGGACATTTTCAGGAATAAACCTAAAATACTCACTTATCTTAAAAGTGTATGTTGCAGCCCTATTCAAAATTACTTTATTTGTTTGAGGAGGGCTGGATATATGTTTGTAAACATTTATTTTAATTTAAGAGATGTAAAATTTCGCATTAAACTCCGTTGAAAATAAGCTAAATTTACCCTTTAATCAATTTTGTTTTAAATGATAAAACTTAAAAAGTATAAGGTTTTTAATCTTATAGGGGCATGGTGATACTTTTCACCTCCATTTTCACTTGATTGATATTTAAAAATAACAAATGGCATCTTAAATAAAGCGAGATTTCTGAACATCTGCAACGCATCCCAGGGTTCCGGTAGATGGCCACCTTAAAAACTCCATGAATGGCGGGCGAACTAGAAAATGTAGTCCAGCTCAGACCAGAAGTCATATTGTAATATTACTATCCACATATTATCATACCTTATTCGGTGGTGAATCTGCTTTATAATCTAAAGAATTACCTGGTTCGATTCCAAGGAACGTCGAAAATATATAATCGTGGAAATTATTTTATTTGTTTCCATCAAACAGCTGGTAGATTCTATAATGAATAAAGAAGTCTCAGGTGATGAAAATTCTACTAAGATCCACAAAGTGTGCCAAGGGGTCTGAGGAGTTAGACTCGCACTACCCTGAGTCAACAAGCAGGTCGGGGTTCAAATCTCAACCTAGTGTACTGGGTGTCTTGTTATTCACATGTGCATTTCATTGTGTTTTTTCCCCACCTTTCTCTATGCTGACACAAAGGCAGCTATTCTACCCACCCCTACCTAATTAAGTCGTTAATAACCCACGTATTCATGCCAGCATTACAGTGTATTATATATATATATATATCATACACTGTAATGAAGAGATATGCATTCTCGAATAAAAGAGGGGGGGGGATACCCAGGACTGTAAGTATTTTGTTACTAAAAGAGTGTATAAATCAATTAATGTTTTAAAGTTTCAAATAGAAAAACATTTACAATCTTACTCCTTTCGCTTTCGTCTGATTTAGGAAGAACGCCAACACTTAGATGCCATGTCTTGTTAGTACTTAATATTATTATTACAGTAGAGCGTCGGAAATCCGGACGTCAAAAATCCGGAGCGTCGCAAATCCGGATCGGCGGTGATAGCAGGTCAAGTCTTGTACAAAAAACAATTAAGAGTCCTTACCCAGTAAGTTTCCATTAATTACTGTAGATTCTTTTTTTNCTTGTGTGTTATTTTTTCTAAAAAGTATTGTAGAGTTAGAGTCAGAGTAAATTACATAATGTACATGTTCTTATTCAATATACTTTATTAAAATATTTTGTGTACTGTATTTTTCGAAGCCTTCAGCCTCTATTTTGCAATACAGTAGACTCCCGAGCGTCATGTATCCTCTAGTCAATACATTACGTATGTATACAGTTATTGAAAGCACATTTGAAAATCCGGACAATTCAGTAATCCGGATGGGTCCCGGTCCCGATCGATCCGGATTAACGACGCTCTACTGTATTATTATTATTATTTAGCACCGTGTCTTACTACCCGTTCGGGTTATACGCTTAAGTACTAATTACGCTAATGGATTAGGAATTGGGAAGGTTGAATTTAGAGGAAGTGAACCCGCATTTGCGTGGAGGGAGAGTGGAAAACCATTTAGGAAAAACCACCCCCAGTTCACCCGACCGAGATTCGAACCTCGATCTTCCCATCCTCAGCAGTCGGGCTCAACACGACTAGCGCGTTAGCCAACTACGCCACCGAGGCGGGTTAGTGATTAATAGTTAATCGCGTTTCTGATACAAACTATAACGGGAATATGACAGATAGTAATTTTCAGAAAAAAAAAAAAAAAATATTTATTAACTGCTGGTGTAAATAGCTATTATATTTTATAATAACTGTTATAGCCGCATCTAAGTATCATATTCTTTCAATTGAAAAATGACACCTCGATTCCAGTGTCCAGGTGTCATTTTTCAATTTAAAGCATTTGATATTCATTTACACTCAACATTGATGACATTTTTCTTTATTAATGTTATTTCATATTGCTCGGGAAATAAGCCATGGTGCAAGAAAAACATTCATGTTTGTATTTTCTTTTCCGTTAAGTTCGGATTCATCTAGTTAAAATCCACTTTTATCAACCTTTGTTCTTAAATTAGTGTACATTTTTTGTCTGCCGAAAGTACCATAAAAGGCGAATCACTAAATATAATATTTAAAAGTATATTATATCGCTATTTAAGTTTGTCAAACGCTCCAAGTTGGTACGTCTATGATTGAATTAGGACCTGCTTGTGTTCTTACTGTCTAAAAAAAATAAAAAAGGTAACAGAAGACGTGTTACAGACAACGTATAGTGAGAATACTTGGATTCACTAAACGGTAAATTGAATCCACCTCGGATCATCAAATCAGACTACAGTTTAGGATGACGGAATGGAGGTTGAGAGGAAAATGTGATGTAGGTCAGCTTCGAGGAAACCGTTCAGGAAGGAGACGCCTGACATTATTTCACCACATCACTCCACTGAATCATCACTGGATCGAGTCTGGTCCGGGATAAGCCTGTTTGATCACTGCCGCGTGATGCAATCGACCGTGCACACCATACGACACAACTTTAATACTTATTATTATTATTATTATTATTATTATTATTATTATTATCATTCCAGTAATTTCATGCTGGTCCAATGAGGTCAGTGGGCCACTGAGAAATTAAGCATTTCCTTCATCAGAAGTAAAATTTTATATATTTATTTTTATTACTAACTTATTAGTAAGATAAATTTAAATATTAAGACATGGTGTCATGTTGGTAAAAAAAACAGCTTAATAAAAAGTCATGATTTAGTAATGTTTTTAAAAAGTAAGGTGTTTCAATAAAATATATATGTGTGTGTTAAACCGGGAAGATTTGGTGCAGGGTTCAGGTTGTTGTGTGTATGATCGTCTGGAACTGGCTGGTAGAGGTTGATAAGGTAAGAGTCAAGGAGATTGAAGACAGCGGCTGTGTTTTATTTCCTTCAAGATATCTTTATTTTTTTAAATCAAATAATCGATGAAGGTATAGATGACGAAGTTTAAGGTATAGAGGACAAAGTTTAAGGTATAGAGGACGAAGTTCAAGGTATAGAGGACGAAGTTTAAGGTATAGAGGACGAAGTTTAAGGTATAGAGGACGAAGTTTAAGGTATAGATGACAAAGTTTAAGGTATAGATGACGAAGTTTAAGGTATAGAGGACAAAGTTTAAGGTATAGATGACGAAGTTTAAGGTATAAATGACGAAGTTTAAGGTATAGAGGACGAAGTTCAAGGTATAGAGGACGAAGTTTAAGGTATAGAGGACGAAGTTTAAGGTATAGATGACGAAGTTCAATGTATAGAGGACGAAGTTCAAGGTATAGAGGACGAAGTTTAAGGTATAGAGGACGAAGTTTAAGGTATAGATGACAAAGTTTAAGGTATAGATGACGAAGTTTAAGGTATAGAGGACGAAGTTTAAGATATAGATGACGAAGTTTAAGGTATAGAGGACGAAGTTTAAGTAGATGGGCACAGATTGGTGAGAGGTAAATTATGTCGTAGAGTTGGGGTACGAAACTTGGTAGCTTAATTCGATATGTCAAATGAACAACGTGTCGTTACAGTCCCTGTAGCATGGGATACAAGTAATTTGGGGCTGATATCCATGAAAGATGACAATCGGTCGATACTGGGTGGCAGAAGATGTAATGATTTTATTCAAAGTCTTAGGATATAGTCCCCATGCTGTTCCTTTAAGTCTGTTTACCAAGATAAGGTAGCGTAAAACAATAGCACGTGCTTTTTGGGATGGTCAAACATTTCATTCAGATATTTTATAGTTGGACTCATTATTAATTTATGATTTTCAATCATACTGAAATGCGTTTAGGTAAGATCAAAATTTTAGTTAGGTTGGTCCAATCCTTGTCTTAAACCCTCACTTGTGATGTAGGTAAAGTTTTCATCTTTTCCAAAAATGTTTGTGAATCTATGCTCAAATATTTTGCCAAAAACTTAAGTTAGACTTATAGAGCTATACGTTGTGATTTATTTTAGTGGTGTTTTTGGTCTTTGTAAAAAAAGTAGAATCTTTGAAAGCTTCCCATTTCTAGGCTAGTATCGTATTTGTAAAATGATGTAAAGGAATGCAAGATTTCTAAGAAATGTTACTGATATCTTCCATATTGGTATCAGACAATGGGTTGTTTTATCTGGGCTTAGAGCTAAATTGCGTCCTATGCACAAGTTATTTTTAATCGTATGACACAAATTGACTGTAAGGGAATTTGACATCCAGGTTTGGTCACCCCTTATATGTAGACTACTATCCGCTCTGGTAGCACAGAACGTTGACCAGGGTACACCCAAGGAGGTTGTATACACGTCGTCCCCGTAATGAAATATGTGGTGATAGTTATTATGGAGTTGTGGAGTCAGGGGTGATCTTAATACTGACTTGAAACTAACTAGCCAAGCCCTGGTGATCATTGGCTTCATTCCCCTAAGGGGGAAATTACCCAAGGTGCCAGCCGGGAATCGAGCCTAGGACCCCTACTGACCACTACACTACGGGGCCGGTTACAGTTTCTATTGAATATTAGCGTAATATTAAAGTAATGTCCGCATTTAGAAGACAATCTCAGCGTCGTTTAGAAGGAAAAAAACCAAACCACCTAGGACTCATGCGCGCGGGAGAAAGTTGACACTGCGGTGCAGGCATGCGTGTTGGGTGTAATTAGGCTTGGTTCACGATATAAATATTTAGCGCTAAAGAACGAATGAGTGTACGATGAATGCCTTACATGTTAATTTTGTTTCGAATTTAACAATTCACCATTCAAACTTAACTCGATAAGTCTAGTCAATCATAAGCGTCGATAGGAGAGTCCCTCAGCGGAAAATAATGTATCTATCTGATCAATCAGTAGCATGCCTGTCTGCTGAACTAAGGGCCCCAGGTTCAATCCCCATTAGATACAAAAAAATGTATCATTGGTGAAATTGAGGCTTCCCCTTGCATAGCTATGTAGTTTGTAAGTCGTGGGCTGATATAACATTAACTATTCCCTCAACACGGACTAAAATAACTACCAATGGAACCCATTTTACATTCGAGCTTTGTAGATAGCGTGTATTGAGCTAAGAGTCCCGGGTTCTATTCTTAACATAGCCGAAAAATGTATAGTTGGTGAAATTGAGGTTTCGACTTTCACAGTGATAAATCAATGCTAGGATGCTGGGTGTTGTGTATATTCTAGAATGAAGCTGATTTGTAAGTTAGGTGCTAATATAATAATCGAGTTCATAAAGTGGGCTACACGTTAAATCAATCAAATCAATAATACAATCACTTCAAACTATAAACACGTCAATTAATTTTAGTGTGATTTATTAATATTTTCAATTATTAAAGTACAATACTTAAATAGTTAATACCTATTGTTTGTATAAGTTAAAATAAATACACAATATTATAGTGACACCAAATCCCTACCCATCCACGAACCACTATGAACTAACATAAGATAGTGTTGATTCTATTCTTAAGCACTCGTCTTAACACTTAAGTCAACCTGAGTGCTGAATCTTAAGTGTTCAATCATGAACAAAGCTTTATAGGCCATCCCTGGAAGCAGGCTTGCCAATCTGGTCATTATTTTACTAACACAACCCTGTTGTGGCTAAGGAGAGCTTAATGTTTGGGGTTGATTAAAAATACCTCAGTCCGACTTTTTGGTTCAGCTGGTAGCGCCAGCGCGTATGTATACTCCACTAAGGGCACCACATTTCGATTTCCGGGAGACACCAATTTCACAGTGATGAATTGATGGCCGGGTCTTTTGTATTTTAGGATTACATTAATTTTCAGGCGTTAATGATAACTAGATACTCAATTGGTTTTTCCAATATGGTTTACCAATATCTCTCCATGCAAACGTGGCTACACATAATCTATATTAAACCTTTCTAATCCCCCTTTATTAGTGTAAATATGAGAATATCCCGGTCAGGTAGTAAAATGTGGAGCATGGTATAACCTTAAATACGCTTTTCAATCAATTACAATCATTTTCACATTTAGTTCGATTAAAAATTAGCTTAAAACTTTTTTTAAGCCATGCATATTATTATATAATAGAACAATACAGTTTTAATTAATAATACTCGCATCGATGGGTCCACAGACTATAAGCCAGGCTAATATAATCTGATCTGTCAGAGACAAGGAGGTTGGGGTTCGAATACCAGCCGGGTGTACTGAGTTTTATTTTTTCGTAAAGTGTTTCCCACTCTACCTCCACAAAAATGGAGGTAAATTTCCCCAAAATTCTACTTACCTTATTCATACCACATAAGGGCAATTAAAACTCGTATAGAGTGGAAGATTTGAGAGAGTGAGACCAGGTGTGGAAAAAACTAGTAAGATATTTTATTAAGAGACTCAAACCTCAGAATTTAAAAAAAATAGGTTTTTTTTAAAAGACTTAGTCTATAAGTAGCTATTCAAAATACTTTTGAATAGTCACTTTACGACTTTACTTTTATTAACAAATTATTTCAAGGACTATTGAAATTGGTATACTTGCCGAGATGTCAAACAGCTTCTGTCATAATGTCAGAGATATACGTTTTGTTCTTGCGCCCCGTCAACACTGCTTGTACTGGCTATCTTCGTGAGTCAGGAAGGCTACTACTGGTTTTAGTACGAAGAAGGGTTCGGCCAGACTGACAAGCGTGCGAGCGAGCGCGCAAGCGACTGGGTGGCCAGACTGGCGAGCGAGCGCGTAATTAGCAGATATCTCTCGATAGTTGTTGACGAGGAGGCTCCGAATCTTGGCTCAGCGAACTGAGGGTGGTTTTTAACAAGTGATTTATTGTTGTGGTTTTCTCATCCTCTCTCCACGCTAATGGTGATTCTTATTTGTAAAGGCCTACTTTGATAATATTGAAGTATTTTAACATATCAGTTTTATACACACACACACACATATATATATATATATATATGGTTTAAGATCTTACCAATTAAATTAGGCCGTTAGTAACAAGTGTGCTAAACCTATCGATATTAATAAAAGTGTCAAAATAGGAAGTTTTCCTAGCACTCAATGAACCAACATACAATAATATTGCCTAGCGCCTGTAAACTAGACTGTACCGGGTCGAGCACATGGGCTTGAAAAATAGAACCAGTTCTATCTTTCAAGCGTGCGCGCTCAGTCGCTCGCTCCAGTATGGCCACCTCTCATTACAACAAATGTGTTCTATTTTATATTTTAGTCGCTCGCTCGCCCAGTCTGGCCGTCCCCGAACAGTGTATGTTAGATAATGAAGCTTATCAGGAGCGCACACACATGGAGGGGGGGCGGGGCACCGGGTCCCCCCCCTCCCCTGGTTAACATGAATAATGAATAAAATTATAATATAAAGCAATGATTTAGCAATGTTAAATCCCCTTCATGCTATGAATATGTATATAATCTATTGAAATTATTATTTATCATTACAGTGAATAGCTAGATGTAACGCGCCATATGTTATATTGTCTAATATTTATGTAGTCTCATAAAGTAATTGGTAATTTGTTCAAAGTATGAATCGTATAAGAGTGATGGCTTGGATTGACTGTTGACTTGTAACTTCTTTACTTTGGACCCCCCCTAAGAAGAATTTCTGTGTGCGCTCTTGAAGCTTATAAATACATTTTAATATATTCATACAGCAAGTCGTTATCTGCATCTGTCACTTTTGATATATATTAATAATATCTATAAAATAACACTAATATTTATTTTAGTTATTAGTTTATATTAGGTATTTAAGGTGCCCCGACTGATTATATCAGCGTAAGAGAATTTTCAGATACCTTCCAGGGTTCTTTTACAAGTCACAATCGACATAAAACCAACGGCTTTACTTCCACTCCGAAGGAAGCTGTGCTACAGATTTGTATCGCTCAAGAAAAGTCTGTTGACCTCGGCTGGGTTTGAACCCACGAACAACGATTCCTTAAGCGAGCACTCTACCCCAAGACCACCAAGTTCAAAATAAAAGTAATAGTAGTAAAATTGTTAATTTGAGGTAATATCTCATAAATGGTTTTCCATCCTCCTTCCACGCAAATAGGGGTACATGTCCTCTAAATTCAACCTCACTCATTCCTAGCACATTAGCTTAATATGTTGATGTGTATATAGCGGGTTAAAGCGGTACTAGAAAAATCAAAGTTGTTACAAACGTTGCGACTAACGCCCTCCTTGCACGCTACAGAGCTAAGTTACTTGTGGAGACGGAAAGTTGTCAGTACTGGTTTGGAGTACCGTTGCCTGTCAGTCGGTCAGTGGAACACTTTCTTCTTCACATGTTTTGAACTTGTCTTCGGGGTGTAATTAATTTTGTGTTTGTTTGTTTGTTTGTTTGTTTGTTTGTGGCTGGCTACTGCAAGGCAATAGGGTTACACAAGTCCGGTTTTATTACTTTGGGTTAGAATGTGGGTTCAACCCGAAACAGCACGTCCGGTTATGAACCGAGTATTATGTTGTGTCGCGCGCCGGAACATGTAGTACATCAAACATAGTTTTTTAGTGAAGAAGTTGATTAGAAATGTAAATCATAATTTGTGTGTTGCTGCGAAAAAAATTATTAAATCTCCAACACCAGATTCTAAGGTCGAATGGTCTAAGGCGTCATCCGCAATAGACTGGACAGTCTATGACCGAGATATCCGTGCTCAAATCCCAATCAGGTGTACTAAGTGGGTTTTTTCCTGAATGGATTTACACTCTCCCTCCACAAAATGTGGGTACAATTCTTATAAATTCAACCTACCTCACATATTCAAACCACGATCTCCCCATATTTATCAGTCCAATCTATTGAAAGAGTTCGTCCCCCGAAGTGGGTAATATAAACATTAAGTTCCTTTTAGAAAAATGGTATATATGTGTATGTATCAATACAAAACTTTAAAAGTATTTTTAGGACCAATCCACAATAATTTTAAATTATGGCCCACTCCAGTGGGCACACAAAATAAAACATTAAGCTCTTCTAATTTGGTTGGCCGGTGATGAAGAGGTCGGGACTCGAATCCAAATCTACGGATGTTTTTTTTAAAAAATTGTCTCCCATCAAGGGCGTGGAAAGCTAGTTTTTCCAGAGGGGGTCCTATAGAACAGTTTTATTTAACCATTTTTGTTCCCGTAACCTAAGATATAATTCATCTTCAACTTTGTACCCCCAAAGTTATTGGTGCACAGTGCAAGCTATAAATGAATATATATATAGTATACAACTAAAATATATAAAATAGATTACATCCAAAACAATGTATTAAATAATAAGTTTTAGATAAGAAACATTTATGTGCATGTATAGTTTCAAATTTTTTCTACGTAAGTTTACTCCCTTAAAGCTCTTCACGTACCCTTGGAGGTACGCGTGTCCCAAGTTGAATACCACTACTCTAGAAAGTTGAAGTAATATGTCGATATCGTTTTTATTTAACTATATATAGCAGGTGGGGAGTATGTGCATTTTTCCAAAGTACAATCTTACAGTTAATAAAACAAATATTTTATTATTTTCTTAGACCTGCTAATTCTTTTCATTCCAAGAAACGCTGTTTTTTCTCCAATACCAAGTGTATCCGACACCTTAGCTCAGTCGGTAGCGTGTCTGCCTTCTGAGCTAAGGATCCCGGGATCGATTCCCGGCATGGCCGAAAAATTTATCATTGGTGAAATGAATGTGGGTTTATCCTTTATCCTTGATGAATTAATAGCCAGAGACTGGATGTTGTGCCTGTCCTAGTCCTAAGTTAGTAATAAGACATATGAAGCTACGACAGGCCTAGCAAGCCGGTAGTGGAAAATATATGGCTTGAATAAAAACCTGACCACAGTTTGGAAACAGTAATGGGCCATATATATATATCTTTGTCAGTCGCTCTCTCCTGTGAGGACTCGTCTTGAAGCGTCACGACAACCAGAATGTCGCGCCGCCCAGCGCCACCAGGACCAGCACCAAGGATCCGAGGGTGGAGGGTCCTATGGTGGCGGCTGTGGCTGAGTAAGGTCCGATGCGCGCAGAGTACGCTATCACGTGCGCTACATAATGCTGCTCGTGTACGGAGTGGAACAGGTGTGCCATCGGACCTGCGCAGTATATAATATAAGGCGTTAGGTTCTTGGCGTTCATTTGTAAAGGGGAGGCGAGAGAGGGTAGAATTCCTGCCTCACCCATCATGGCGAAAATTATTGTATGCCACAGTGAAACTTTCTCAACCGCAATGATAATTATACCTCGTCAGACAAGATGGCAGCCTGTTGGTGATAGTGGAAGTTTAATACCATTACCTGTAGCATAGACAGCCACGTCTCCCCCGCCATGATGGGCCTCGTCAGACAAGATGGCGGCCTGTTGGTATTAGTGGAAGTTAATACCACTACCTCCCTTTGTTCCACATTACCTGTAGCATAGACAGCCACGTCTCCCCCGCCATGATGGGCCTCGTCAGACAAGATGGCGGCCTGTTGGTGATAATGGAAGCTACTGCTGTTGACTTTGGAAGGGTCTGCTCTCTGCACTGTGCCGTTAATGTCAGTTGTGTAGTTGTAAGCGTATATGTCACCGGTCGAATACGTCAGCGTCGTGAAAGGGACGCCATCATGCTTTGATAGTCCACCAATACCTGTGTAATGTTAAAGTTTCGATATTTTACAAGCGCCATTTTAGTTGTAAAAATAAATCTTCAGCTGTAACTATGCAGTCTATAGTTTGGATTACGTAGCTTGTGTTTCAAGGAAATTTACCGAATAATTTAAATTTACAAAAATTTTAAAATGGTATTTTCCCTAGCTACAATTTTAGCATGTCCTCCTGGATTTTATTTTTTAAACAAGAATTTTAAATTTATTAAAAATTTAGGTCAGACGAAATAAAATGAAGAGATTCTTTTCTGTTTGTTTGAAGCAATGAAAGGCGTTTTACTTAAACACGATGCATTCCCGTGATGTACATCTCTTGATAATTTTTAATCAAAAAGAGATTAATCTTGATAAAATGTTATAAAACACATAAAGCTTTGTAAAGCGATCTCTTTTATCTGAGAAAGTACAGCTATAATCACTACAATAAAAATTAGATTCGTTTACTGCTTGTAGATGCGTCTGGGTTTTTTTTCTTTGCTTAAGACCATCCCACCATTGCCTTATTTTCTAATGTTTATTACCGGTTTTTTTCCCCTCCTGAAAATATTTGGGAAACCATATAACAAAGTATCGACATCCACTGTGGAGGTTCTAGATTTATTCTGGAAAGTACAGTGGGTATTTATAGAGCTGTGGTGAGAGATTGGTATCAGGCACTCATTTCCATCGACTGTTCTGTCTAGAGTTTGATCACACTGGTGGGGATTCATAGAGATATAAACCACGAGTGATGAATTTTTATCAACGGCTTAATTTAATAGATGAGTGGTAATGCGGGCAAACAAATGAATGACGGAAGCTATGTTACAAAGTCACTACAGGCGAAAACGAATCTTAGTTAAGTGAGTCAATCCAACACCTTAGCTCAGTCAGTAGAGTGTCTGCCTACTGAACTAAGGGTCCCGGGTTCGATTCCCGGCATGGCCGAAAAATGTATCATTGGTGAAATGTGGCTTTACACTTTCACAGTGATGAATTAACGGCTGGGGATTGGATGTTGTGCCTGTCCTACTGACCATAGGCTGTAAACCGTGATTGATGTAAAGTAGAGTTAAGTCAGAATAGAACTCTGAACTTCTGGTTAAACAGTCAGGCACACATACTATCCATGTAGACAACCCTGCTATGGACACAAATAATACACTTGGGGCTCTTTAGGCACTAACTAACTCTCTGGACTTAAGGAATTCGAAAGTTCATGGCCTCCAGAATGTAAGCTGATCATCAAATCCTATCCTGAGACACACCTACATCCAATTCCTAACCTGACATACAATCTCTCTCAAATACATTCTCACATTATCCTCTAGGTCTACCACGGTGTCTTGCATATCCAGGTTTCCCTACTAAAATGGTGTGTACATGACTATCATCACCCTTAATGCCATTTGACCACTACAACTGAACCTACTCTTTTTGATTAGCCTAATATGTTTGAGGATGTACACAAACCATGGAAGTTCTTCGTTGTATTATACTTTGTCCTGTTTGATGAGTGTAGACACCCACATTTAATTTAAGAAATACTAGTCCCGTATCGTTGGAGACGAGGACAAGTGCGTTAGTCTCATCTGTTTTGTAAATTATGGAAAGATCAGGGCACGAACACCAGCCGAGTATACCGAGGGTGTTTTTCCAACTCAAATGCATCTACCTTTCCTCCAAACTCTACCTTTTCTCTAAACTATATCCTCCTCGTCGCTACCCCATTAGTTTAATCAATATCCCAGATGAGAAGTAAGACGTGGTACAAAGCCACTAAGAGAAAGGCTAAGTTGAAACTTGTTACAGTAGCTTTGGTAGAACTGACCAGTAATGTCGCTCCCTCGAGTTGGATACCCGTTGAAGGCGAGGGAGTGGGTGTGATCACTGGTCACTACGATGAGAGTATCCACCCTACCCGAGGCTTTAACCCAGTCGACGACCACCTGGACTGCATCAGACATGGCGGACGCCTCGTCCAAAGCGCGACGAGCGTACCCTCTGTGGTGCGCTTGGTCAATCATTCCACCCTCCACCTTGCACAAGTTGGGACAATGTGGGATGAAGTATTGCATACACACGAGGATATACCCTCTGTGGTGCTGCTGGTCTATCATTACACCCTCCACCTGCACAAGTTGGGACAATGTGGGATGAAGTATTGCATACACACGAGGATATACCCTCTGTGGTGCTGCAGGTCAATCATTCCATCCTCCACCTGCACAAGTTGGGACAATGTGGGATGAAGTATTACATTCACACGAGGATATACCCTCTGTGGTGCTGCAGGTCAATCATTCCATCTTCCAACTTCAAGAATTCATGTAACATATGGTTAGCCTTCACGTCCGCAGTTTCTTGACTACTAAGAGCAACTCACCATAAGAATAAACCCTTCCGGATTCTTGTCGAGGACCTTAATGGCCACTGACGTCATTTGACTAAGGGAGGGCATCCCTTCTGGTGATCTGTCCCGCTCAAAGTCGTATTTAAGATGGCCGTTAGCGAAAATACCTACAAGGACATAACAGTCACACTGGTTAACACTTTGATAACAGTATATTAAATCTTATAAAATAATGGGCAACAGAAAACGTCAGAGGGGTGTTTGTTTGTATGAGCGCATAACTCACCGAGTACGTAGTCTACATTGCTAGCATCCAGTCGAGTGAGGTCCCCGGTGTTGCTCAGAAGGGCGTATCTCACACCTCGCTCGGCTTTGTCTTCCTGCCATGTCCTCGTCAGTTGCAGACCATCTTCCCTGCGACAGGACCAAGTGTCTAGAGGATCCTCGGGTCCCAAGGTCAAGTTCGTGTTGAGGGACTGTCTGCCTCCTCCCATAATCACCTGCACGAAATGAACGGAGGAATGTCATTCTACCGCGACCAACAACTTTTATTCACTGGTTATTGTTAGAGATAGGGTAAAATAGCATTAATTTTCAGTTTTTTTAGCATTAATTATTGTAAATTTAGCGTTTTGTGGCATAATTTAGCATTTTGTAGCAAAATAGGTAAAAATGTCTTTCGTCAATGTTTTTAGGGCATATACAAAGGATTTATGATAAAATTTATGTATGCATTAATACGAAGGGTATTTTAACCTTCGTTTGCAATTATTTTCATGTGAAAGATTATAATTATAAATAATTTTGCAAGGATTGGCGGAAGGGGGGGGGGGGCTGGTTGCTAAGCAACAACTAATGGAATGTTGCGATTAGCCGGATGGGCTGTGGAAGGCACAGGATGCAAGTAAAACCCGAGCTGAAGCACACAGACGAGTGAAACTCAATGATTTTTTAATCACTTATTTCCGCTCAAAAACATCGTTCTATAGAAATTCTCAGCATTTTATTTAAATGCACAGCATTTTCAGGGAATTCGCGTCTATTTCGCTAAATAGAATAATTTAGCTAAAATAATCTCAAAATCACGTTTTTCACGTTAATTCGCGAAATAAAAATCGCTTTAAACACTTTCAAATGCCATGAAACGCAAAGAAAACTTATAAATACCCTATTTTCGACCCTTTTTTTTTCGCGTTTTTCGCAAAAGAGAATTTACCCTATCTCTAGTTATTGTTTATCCTGAATGGCCGAGTGATTCTTTGGACTTTACGATCTCCTGGATATGTCCTTAGTATGTGGAATATTATTTAGCAGCATCCTGGTGCTGACTAGATGATATTATTTAAACATATTACTAACCCCCTTTAGGAAACTTCAGATTGAATCTCTACTATAGTCAGAAGTGAGTGAGGGTAAAGTGAAGTATGAATAATTTGGAGATAATCAAAGGTGTGTCGTGTGCTGATATAGCCAGTCGGTTCAGAAAGTCCACTGTATTGTACCTGAAATATTTTTATTTTTAAATGAAAAATTAAAGGTGTGGTCTCAGCCTACTAACATTTCCTCTCTTGTATTTGGATAAAAGAAATGAAAAATATTCTCGAAATGTGTGCACGTATACTTTATTTATTTTTAAATTGTCTATTTAAAAATAAAATTCACATTAAGGCGATAGTCTTCTGAAACTAATTTAAATCTTGTATTTACTTCAAACTGTACTTGCAGGAACTGTGCAACTAACGTAGTGTACTTTGACCCAAGAGGATTGCCCTTGATATTAGTTAAACGTTTAACCAGAAAGTTATTAACGGCCCAGTTCTAGGGCAGGAATGAAGAAATTAGATCAGAGTAAATGCAACTGAATAAGTTTGAAGAGGAGGAGATGGGAAAGATACAGGGAGAAATACCGTGTGTGAAACTAATACAGTCTATTGCGACCCTGTTTCCTTAAACCAAGCCCTTCAATATCCTTAAGACTCATATTCTTAACCCTTTCTCCTCAGACTAGATCATTTTAAAACTTGAGTAACTATCAAAATTTAATAAAAGCAGAGGTGTTGCCAGGGTAAGCGGAGTTTGTTAATACTGTATTTTTTGTGTGAAATACCCACTCGGTTCCATTTGATCAATCATTTTTAGGACCTACACTACTTGTATAGAACTCACATTGGAATGTATTTTCGTTCATACCCAGTCAATGAGTGTTTTACTGAAAGAGGAAAACATATCACAGGTAGAGATTAAACTAACCCTGCTAGCCCCGGCAACACTTTCTGCCCCGCCACTGAATAGAAGCGAATTAACTAAGGGCTTATAACGGGGATATACGTAGGGGGGTTCCTTAACCCCTATAAATATCTGGATTCTTCTTAGAGGGGAGGGTTCATATATACGTATAAAAATGTATTGGCTAAAGGTATAGAGCACCTATTCTCACGGGAACCCCCTCCACCCTCCTAGAAAAATTAGCTTTCTACACCTACTAACTATTAACACACGATAAAAAAAAGGTTAAAGACCCCATTAAATAATAAATTCATTTTTTGAAATGTCCACTCCAATTATCTGACCTTGATGCTTCTTCCAGGTTCATCTTCCACCAGTTGTCTAGCTATGTCCTTGCAGTCTTTAGCAGTTTCCGGCATTCCAGACTCGCACTCCCACTTCCGGTTGGCAAAGTGAGAATATAAAGGACCCGGTGTCGCGTGCGTCACACGTGTCGTTGTCACAAAGCCTGATGTGGGCGAAAATAAAGTTGGACAAACATTATAATCCATACTCACATAACTGTTATAAATATAATCGAGGATTGTGTTTAAATCTGAGAAACGCTTTTACCACATTAAATCACTTTTAATGATAGGTACTTGAAAAGATTGAGAATTGTAATACACAAGTATAGCTCAATTTTTATAGAGAGTTCATCTTGTAAAGTAGATACATATTTTTTTGGCCAGTATTGATAACATTTTACTAAATTACTAATGTAATTTTATAGGTTGCCTATTGATAATATAATATATTTTAAATGACAGCTGCATATTACATGATTTGAAGTATGCATGCGTGAAAATAGATTTAGTAACTTTTGTAAATGTCAGATATAAAAAAAATAAGTTATTTTCGAGTGCAAAATTTTACAATTAGTCTTTGAAATTTGAAAGTGCGTAGTTTTTAAAATACAATAATATCTTAGAATTATATATTACTGCTAATTATCTTTTTCCATCTTCTTCTATCTATCTTTTATATTAATAAAATGAAGAGTTTGTGTGTCTGCGCCTCATGAGCTTTTCGCAGAGATATAGAATTTAAAAATTAGTAGCCCCTGTGCACGAACATGTGCATCTAGAAACATTTGAATTATACTTTCTCGCTATCTTACAGGTAAAGAAAGTATGGTGATCGTCAAAAAATCGAACTCTAAATTTTTATGAATCTCGACGTTTCGTGACCCCCCGAATCCGAAAAAGTGGTTTTTAAATTTCCGTCTGTCTGTCTGTCTGCCTGTACCTCCGACAAGAGTTTAATCTATTTTACCGATCAGGCTAAAACTTGGTATCTAAGGTTTTCATTGGGTTTCCCCGACGGGTTTTTGGATTTGGATATCTAACCCTGAAATTAAGGTTAGTTTACTGAAGGTCAAAAAGATAAAAAGTCGATTTTCTCAAAATCGGCTCTAACGATTTTGATTAAATTTCATTTCTAAACATTTATAAATATTCCAAACAAAATGGCTACCCTCAATATTTCGGCAACATGACTTTAAGGGCTCCGGTCTGATGCGTAAATTCTCATTTTTTTAAATCATATATCCGAAATTATTTGAGATATGAAATTACTGATCATGACAAATATGTACATCTATATAATATCAAGCTATACGCAAATGTTTATATTTTTTAACTTTTTGAACACAAAAGGTAAAGTATTGCGACCGTAAAGAAAATCTAACCTGAAATGTTGATGGATGTCGACGTCTCATGACCCCTCGAACCCTAAAAAATTGTCTTTGCAATGCCGTCTGTCTGTGTGTCTGTTTAAAATTAAAATGAGGAGTGGTTTAACAAAGGTCGAAAAGAGAAAAAATCAATTTTCTCAAAATCAGCTCAAACGATTTTGATTAAAATTCGTATCTAGGCGTTGATTAAGATTATAAATAAACTGGATATTTTCATTTTCCCATGAAAATGAATTTTAGGGTACTTTACAGAAGCTAAAATTTCCGTATCTTCGCAACTATTTGAGATACTAAATAACTTACCATTGCAAAATTGTAGTACTATTAAAAATAAAAAAACTTTTATATGAAATATATTTTTATAAAACCAACAGTTTCCGAGATATTGGCAAATATTAATACAATTTTGTGAGCTTTAGTTGTAAAGAGATACTACTAAGTTTTAACGCAATAATTCTCCAATGCCATAGAGTAATTAAATATAAGTAAGCCTCTCAAAAAGGTTATGCTATTTTTCCTTAAACCTCTTAGGAGGAATGTTTGTACAACAATGATCTATCTCCATTTTATACTCAATAGTCAATATTTACATTTGTTATTGTTCAAAATTTATAAATGAGGAATTTAATAGCAATGCAATGACATGAATATGTGCAACACCTAATAAAATGTCGAAAATTTTAACTGGAAGTCAAAATTTTAATACGAAGTGTTGACCCTTGTCGACCCAATGTTGATCTTTTTCATCGGTCCAAACTTACAAATGAGGACATTAATTCTTTAAAAATAAAATTTAAAACCGTGACTCAAAAAATGTTTTACATGAATATAGTGCAATTTATGCTTGGGTTTGCTAGTGTATATTATTTCGTTTCACATATATTACGTGTTTTGAGTAATAATCTCCATTTTTAAACAATAGAGCGAGAAAGTCCGTGCGGAATTTCATACCATTGTTTTTAAATTAAAAAAACTGGATAGTAAGAAATAAAATGAAGAGTTTTTATGTTAAATTAAAAAAACTGGATAGTAAGAGATAAAATGAAGAGTTTTTTTTGTTTGAGGCAAATAAAAGCTTTGCCAGGGATAATCACGGAGGCCATTGCGTGGCAATAACTTTTTTTGTTATGCTAGCTTAGGTAAAATGAGGTTAGGTTAATGTTGGTTAAGTGAAATCATGTTTATATAAAATATGGTATGGTATTTTACTGTTAGTTATAAATACTAATTTTACCATTAATTTTCCCTTTTGTTCGGTTTTTATTTTTAATTTATGATCGAATGAATAGGAGTATGTTACGGAATGTTCGGAGAGAGTGTGGTGTGGATGCATGGATAGTAAATACTAACATAACGCTGTATGAAGGACGTAAATCCTGTTTTAGGGTGGAAGGAACTATGAGTGAGTGGTTCGACATCGAGATGTTAGACAAGGTTGTGTTATGTCTCCATGGTTGTTTAATTTATTCATGAATAAGTGTATGAGGGATGCTTGTGAGGACGTGGTCGATGTACAAATGAACAATATATATGTGAGAGTGCTATTATATGCATATGATGTTGTATTAATGGCTGAGAATGAAATTGTATTTCAGAACGCATTAAATAGTTTGAATGTGCTGACAGGCAGAATTAATCTTCATCTAAATGTTCCCAAGACTGAGGTGATAGTTTTTGATAAGGACGGATCAGTAAATGAGTGTCAACTTAGTTTAAGTGGAAAACTTTTAGAACACGTGAATGATTTTGTGTATCTGAGCAGAATGTTCTGTAGAGATAGAAGGATAGAAAGTGAAATCGACAGACGGGTGAATACATCTCTGAGAGTAGTTGGATGTCTGTGGACTATTGCAAAGAATGAAGTAGTATCGAAAGAGGCAGTATATAAAAGTGTGTTCACACCAATATTGTTTTATGGATGTGAAGCGTGGGTTTGTCAATAGAAACACATGAGCAAGGTGAATGCGGTTGGAATGAGATATCTTAGAAATGTGGAAAAAATCGTATGGACAGAGTCAGTAATGAATGGGTGCTGAAGGAGTGCGGTTTGAAAGGGAATACAATAGATCAATGTGAAAGAAGCGTCTTTCGTTGGTTTGGGCATGTTGAGACGATGCGTGTGGAAGCAGTGACAAAGCAAATATGTGAAGGTAGAGTATGTGGATCAAAAGGAAGGGGTAGGCCATGTAAGACTTGGCTAAATGTTGTAGATGAATGTGTCAAAAAGAAAAATATTAAGAGTTTTAGGAATAAAAGAGCTTGTATGACTCTGTGTTTGGATGTTGTTGAAGCGAAGTGAGTATGTAAGGATGAGGAAGTGGGGAGAAAGTTAGTATGGGTGGATTAAGTAGGGAGTTATTTTTTAGATATACACACAGTTTCTTGCCTACCCCGTAAGGGAACGGCGTGGTTAGGTATGTTTGTATACATTTTATTTATCAAGTGTCAGTTTATTTTGCACAAATAAATGCGCTTTTAAAGTGTGTATTGCGTGCAAGATAGACATCTCACTAATCAAACGGATCTATTCGTTACCTGTGTCCTTGCCAGCTAGGATTGCCCAGTCGACGAAGGACTTTAGATGAGCCTCAGGTTTGAGAGAGGCTTCACAGTCGTCTAACTGTACGGTCTGGTCGACGCCCCCTGTCTTATAGTTGGATTTGACGCCACTGAACATTGCCGTGGCGGTGGCCGCTGAGTCCGGTACCTGCTTGTCCGCAGTGTACGTCTGATGACATTGAGAATCAATATCTGAATCAGTAGATTGCTTACACAACTGAGAACTATATAGCAGTCATGGGACTTAGAGTTATGTATAACTATCTATCTATATATAACTTCATAATGTGTGTGTGTCTTTCCGCACCCTCCAGATGCCCCTGTAATGCCGGGATCACGATCAACTTAACGTAAAAGACCTCCTCGTGTGTTTAAATGGAAGCGATCACGATGCAGTTAACTTAACATAATAGATGTCCTAGGAGGTATTTTACTTTAAGTGAACGTTACTTTAAGGGTATCAGGTGATCTAGCCAGCCAATCATTATGCGAGTGACGTCAACAGGGCTATTTAGTAATTCATTTGTTGGTTTTATGAACAATGTTTACTCTTTAGCGTAAGTTCTAGTGATCAGACATTTAAACAAAATAATTAAACTAAAATAGGAAAGCTAAATTTATCAAAAAAGTTTTGTAATAAATATTTATTATATCGATTGAAAACTAAACATTCACCGATCATCAGTGTTAACAAATAGTACAAATCATAGATCATACTCGAGAATAAAGATGATTGGCTCGAGTTGTTACGTTAAGTTACGTGGATCGTGATCACACATAAGTTAAGTTAACTTTAAGTTAACTTTAAGTTAACGTTACGCTAAGTTAATATTAAGTTGATTGTGATCCCAGCATAAGACCTTGAAAGCTGAAACTTAACACTTATAGTGAGTATAGACCACAGGAGAGAACCTAACGGTATCAGATTTTCAATTATTTTTTTATCTGAGAGTAGTTTACAGATGGGCAAAACGAGATAAAATCAATTTTCTCAAACTGTAGGTGTTAAAATTCTAAGTTGGTATTTTCAGAATTTATAAACACCAAGTTATTCTTTTGTAAGAAAATTACGATTCTTCTAAAGTATCCGGCATGTGGTAAAAGCCCTGAATTGTTCCGAGAGTGTACTTTTGATTCGTCTCTCTTTAGTCTATCTGCTGTGCTGTAGTCGGCCAAACAAAATACAGTTGTAATCAATTATTTAAATATATATAGAGTGTAATTTGTTCATATTCTGTTAAAGGGTAGTCTTCACCACAAACTACTTAGTTCCATTTACTTAAACTATATATTTTGAATTTTTTTAAACCTTAATTATTATTCCTGGCATCACAGAAAGGACGATGTATTCGATAATGAGGAATGATTTTGTGTGTAAAATAAATAAATACCACTAAGTTTATGTTATATTAATTAGTACAAAGCCTAGGGCACTCACTGAAATCGACCAAGGTAGATATAGATAATTTTTCTCACCTTGAGCAGTCCCACGTGTGGAAAGTCCTCAAAAGCAAGTTTCCCCCCCTCCTGGGCTTTGTATATTCTTGTTGCCGTGACAGTGTTGGGCCCCATCCCGTCACCCACGAACAGTATTACATTCCTGGCTACCCCTGTGTTCAACTGCACCTTCAGTGAAGCCTCTAGTTCTTGTCTAGCCAGAGTGTTCCAAGAATCTGGGCCTGAGAGAGGAACAAAGCAATATTACACTCCTGTGTTCCATTAGACCTCCAGCTCTTGTCTAGCCTTTGTTCCAAGGGTCAGGGACTGAGAGAGAAACAAAGCAATATTACACTCCTGTGTTCCTTTAGATCTCCAGCTCTTGTCTAGCCTTTGTCCCAAGGGTCAGGGACTGAGAGAGGAACAAAGCAATATTACACTCCTGTGTTCCATTAGATCTCCAGCTCTTGTCTAGCCTTTGTTCCAAGGGTCAGGGACTGAAAGAGAAACAAAGCAATATTACACTCCTGTGTTCCATTAGACCTCCAGCTCTTGTTTAGCCTTTGTTCTAAGGGTCAGGGACAGAGATAGGAACAAAGCAATATTACACTCCTGTGTTCCATTAGATCTCCAGATCTTGTCTAGCCTTTGTTCCAAGGGTCAGGGACTGAGAGAGAAACAAAGCAATATTACAATCCTGTGTTCCATTAGATCTCCAGCTCTTTTCTAGCCTTTGTTCCAAGGGTCAGGGACTGAGATAGGAACAAAGCAATATTACACTCCTGTGTTCCATTAGATCTCCAGCTCTTGTTTAGCCTTTGTTCCAAGGGTCAGGGACTGAGAGAGGAACAAAGCAATATTACACTCCTGTGTTCCATTAGATCTCCAGCGCTTGTCTAGCCTTTGTTCCAAGGGTCAGGGACTGAGAGAGAAACAAACCAATATTACACTCCTTTTTTCCATTAGACCTCCAGATCTTGCCTAGCCTTTGTTCCAAGGGTCAGGGACAGAGATAGGAACAAAGCAATATTACACTCCTGTGTTCCATTAGACCTCCAGATCTTGTCTAGCCTTTGTTCCAAGGGTCAGGGACTGAGAGAAGAACAAAGCAGTATTACATTAATTCTTTTTGTGTCTAAAACGTATATCATTTTGAGATATCCAAGATTTGTTTCATAACTCTTAAAGTCTATTTATATTTGATGAACAACTTAACAATTCTTCATAAAATTACCAATTTTTTTATCTAGCTCAATGTTATTGATTTCAAGAAAGTGTTGAATTATTGCTTCCTATAATTTACGTAGATTCCAATGAATCATGGTGATTTTAATTTGAATTATTATACACTCCATTTCCGTCCATAATTTCAACTCTAGCTAAATTTGCGCATTCAATAATTTAAGAAAAAAACTTTCTCTAGTTTGTCATAGAAAGGTCCGTGAAGTTGATCCCAACATTATAATATAATGTATAATATTTAATAATATTATACTAAATAATACCAATAATAAATAATAAACAATAAAAATAACATATATATAATTGCATAGATTATAGTATTATGTACGCACCTTGGTTATGATAGGAAGGAATGTATGAAAGGCCTTTTTTTCTATCAGAATGTTACTATATAGTATGGTTTTACCCGCTTCGGTGGCCGCGTGGTCTAAAACGCTACGCTCGCAGTAAGCTATACGTTCAAGGACAGAGAATTTCAGTCGGGTGTACTGAGGGTGTGTTTTTTCATAATGGTTTTCCACTCTCCCTCGACGCAAATTCTGGTACAATCCTCCTCTAAATATACTCTTCCTAATCCCTAAAAACACTAGCGTAATTGTTACATAAGCGTATAACCCGAACGGTTGGTAAGAAGTGGTACTAAAAATTAAAAAAAAAAATACTTAGCCAGGATTCGAATCTTGATCTTGCCGTCGCTGACAAACTAGATGAGACTGACGCCTTTACCCCCGTTCCTATAATTACAAGTCAAATTATTATTATTATTATTATTATTATTATTAGTAGTAGTAGTAGTAGTAGTAGTAGTAGTAGTAGTAGTAGTAGGTGTTCTGTCTTATGACAGGTTCATTCCTTTTATCAGTGAACTTAGACCGCCAATGCAGCCTGTCTTCTGCCTCCTCCTTCAACTAACAGAATTTTCTTCTTTCCTTAAGTCATCTAATATTTGAATCCTCCTTCTTCCTAAGACACTTTTACGGTAGTTACTTTCCCGTAATATCACTTTCAAAGTATAGTCTTACTTAAAGTATGCACGCTGTTCCTAAATGTTTTAAGTCAGAATGTAATTAGAATACAACCCTGCATTGTGAGGAGATTTCTCAGTTAGTTCCGAGGGTGGAATGCTGCTAAATAGTCACACTACAGCCTTTAATGGACAGAGGAACACTATTTAGATTTAAAGAGTAGTTTTGTTTGAGAACTTGAAATCAATGAATAAATAGTATGTATAGACGTATAAATAACCAAATGACAGTTTGAATGTTTTGCGGTAAATCAGTGCTCACCTTCATTTGTTCTGGAGACGGCTGCTGTAACTATTCGACAGATGAGCAGCGAAGCGCAAGCTAGCACGATGCGACCTTGAACCATGGTTAAAATACGTTGTTATTATTATTAAATTGACCAGAATTAACCTCTTAACTGAACTGTCCCAGAACTTCACAAGAACTGTCACGGAAGACACTTGTCGAACACGATAACCCTCGTGCGCAAAATAAAACAAGACACTGGAAGACACCGGGCGATTGCGCGCTCTATTTTCATACACACAGACACCTTGACAGACAGCCAGTACAAACCTGCCAACAAGTTTTCACGACGCTAGCTTAACCTATGATCGCTGTAAGTACTAGACTTGCGCAAGTTTGCAAGTGATCTGCCACTTCCTGACCCTTTATATTAAATCTTTGCTGCGTTTACATGGAAACGTACGATTGAACCCAATTTGTAAATATATTAAGGACAAGTTTGGGAGGTAACAGTCATATGTGTGTAGTTTTTGTTAGGTGCTTACAGTGTTGCCAACAGTATTAGGATAAACATCTCATACCGCATAAAATCTTCATTTCATGTTAATCTAATCTCAAAGTTTCGTTAAAAGCTTTTTAGTCATGATACTTATGTAAATATTTAACTTAGTGTATACTATTTAATGTTAGAAAAAAACTTTTGCCCTATTTCAATGTTCCTTATCATTGCAATAATTTATTGTTTTACCACCGCCTATAAGAATGATACTTAATTTATCTATAGGCTAATCCCAATCTGAAATTTAAAAAACCACCAATTTGGACACGTACATTAAATTCGTTCATACATTTTCAATTCAATGTGTTAGTAGTATGAGGGGTTACACAAGATGTATTTACTGTCAGAATCTGGTAGGTAAGAGTTAAAAACACACCTTAGTATCGACTATTTCCAAATACAGGATGGTCATAAAGTCCGGACAGATAGACGAACAGACAAATACACAAATACAAGCAAATATACGTGTTTATTATAGCCTACTCAAAAAACATTTAAAAACGTAAACAACAATGCTATGAGTTATTTTTAAAAGATTCAAAAGTTCAGCCAAAGAAGTGGTTAAAATGAAACATGGGAGTAGATTATTATGACTATGGGCGTGGAGTGGTGTTTGCCCATATTTCTACACTTTATGGAAATCCTGTGTAAGAAATGGCTAGTAGCCCTCGGAGTGGAGTTTGCCCATATTTCAACAATTTATGGCCACCCTGTATAAGAATAATAATATTTATCACCGCGTCTTACTACCCGTTCGAGTTATACGCTTAAGTACTAATTACGCTAATGGATTAGGAATTGGGAGGGTTGAATTTAGAGGAAGTGAACCCGCATTTGCGTGGAGGGAGAGTGGAAAACCATTTAGGAAAAACCACCCCCAGTTCACCCGACCTAGATTCGAACCTCGATCTCCCCGTCCTCGGCAATTGAGCTCAACACGACTAGCGCGTTAGCCAACTACGCCACCAAGGCGGGTCCCTCTATAAGAACTGGCTACGAGTTCCGGAGCTTAGTTTGCCCATATTTCCACACTTTATGGCTATCCTGTATAAGATCTGACTATGAGCCCTCTAAGCAAAGAACACACTAACTAAATTGTAGCCTTTACATTCATTTGACGAGTGACACTCCTTTCAATAAAAATTACTTCTATTTTTAAACAAAATTAAATATTGCAAAATAAGTTTATTTAATAAGTGTAATTTTAGTTGTTTATTTAATGTTTCCTCCGGGCTGCTGACCGCACTTAGATGTGGACTGAGGAAGGTCTTCACATCAGATACAATTATTTCTTAATGTTAAGTCATTGTGACTGCATCAAAACATGTTGGCGCTTATGAACGCCAAGGTCAAAAGATCAACTATTTGTTCTTTCGTCAGATTACAATACAATAAACCGCTTTGGTACGAGATAAGAAATGGGTGTTCCAATATTAAGTTTTCATACGAGTTTGAGGATTACAACAGTCACAGGTTTTTAAATTTAATAATTTCATTATTCATTTATTTACTCACGCATTTTGATTTTCGTTGTTTATTTACTAACTTTATAATAGCAAATTCTGTTAAGTCACAAAAAGATGTTTTTGAAAAGACAGAAAATAAATATTGTAACGAGGAAGGGGGGTGGGGGGGATCCTTGCACGTGACCAGACTGTCCGCGAACCACAAGTTATTTTGAGGATATTGGTGTACTCTGCTGATTAAAAGAGAATGAAAACGCACACGGAATATTCAAAGTTTTGATTATTACAAATTAAACAACACATACACTGATAAGATACAATTAAATTAACTATAGCTAAACACTTCACTGAATTAAATAATAAGAGTAATATTTAAGTAATTAAGTAAGTAGATAAACACATACTTAAAATAAAACTAAAATAATAAACAAATTAATTACTAAAGAACACATAATAACTACTCAAATATTAAAAGTAGTCACATATAATGTTCACTGTCAAAACCATTCACAAGTCAATGGTCAATGTCTACGTCACCCGCGTAGTCTACATAAGTTGTCACTTGCCCCTGTGCGTGACACACTGTACTGACCCGTGCTACGCAAACGCTGGTTTCTTTGACCCTCTCCCGGGTACGCCAACCCGCTCGCTGGACACACTGGCCCACACATTGGACACGCTGGACCACACACAGGACACTCTGGGCCACACAATGAACACAGCCACCCTTATTTCCTGTTCCACGTTTATTTTCGAACGATACTTGCGTTTTATCACAGCGACTGCTGAAAACTCAGCTTCGCACATATATGATGTCAAAAATAGAATTAAGATTCGCTGAGATTTTGATGAGGTTACTGAGGAGGAGGTTATATAATGATGAGTTACATACCCTATAATAATCACAAGACATTGCTAAGATGATAAAGTCTCTTAAATTACGGTGGGTGGTACATGCAGCGTGAATGGGAGAATCTAGAACCTTGTTCAGGGTACTGATTGGCAAACCCAATGGGAAGAGACCATTGGGAATACCTAGACGCAGATGGGAGGATAACATTAGAATTGATCTGAAAGAGATATAGTGTAATGAGGTGTACTGGTTAGAACTAGCTCAATATAGTGATAGGTGGCATATTTTTAAAAGTTTAGCAATGAACTTTCGAGTTCCTAATGCCATAGAGTAAGTACGTCCTGAAGCAGAAGAAAATTGTATTTCTCTATGCATTTCGTATTTTTAGAGAAAAATTGTCGTTTTAGCGAACATGTGAGCTACAAATTGATGTGGACTTTGCCAAAATATATATAATATATTATATATTATATATATAAGGAGAAACATGTTTGTTTTTGGGAAAGTCCACATAATTAATATTTTCCACATTTTAATATTTTAACTGATATATATATCAGTTAAAATATTAAAAAAGACACATGGTAAACAAACGATAATTACATTACTCTCTTTCCCATGAAATAGAAAACTTTTTATAAATATAAATTCTTGAAGACTAGAGTCTAATAGAACTAGAGAAGTAAAAGACTTATCATACTCTCACCATTTGAAAACTGGTTCGAAATTATTATCGATTTCGACTATCAGGTTCCACATGATGTGTGTTTAACTAGAAGTGATCTACTGCATTGTGTGACGAACCTTCCATTCAGGACCACGTAAAACCTGATTGAAACGTAGATAACCTAAATTACTAGTTAAGGACCACCAGATCTTCTTCGAAACATGACAAGTAAACCTGAGCCGGATGAGTTGATTTCACTACAGAATGTGTTCAAAGAGGGTAGCGTTCTAGATCGGCTACAATGAGAGTAGTTTTCTAATAATGTGCTTTTCCAACCAGTCTCTAGAGAGAATATGGTGCATTTTCTTAACAATTCACTCACGCGTACTAACTTATGAGCTCTTTCTCGAGGCGGATACTGATATGATTATTTAAAAGTAATTTTTTCCTGGCCTAGTTGGTGCAATCATTTTTTTTAGCACCACGTCTTACTACCTGTTCAGGCTATACGCAGATGTACCTCAGTACACCTGACCGGGATTCGAACCCAAAGCGGGTAGTTGGTGCAATTTACACGATTGAAAATTGTAATTATTACATTTTAATACCAATCTTAAGATTGTAAATACTCGTAATTTTTATGTTATAGGTTGTTACCCGCAACGATGGTTGTACAGTCAAAGGCAGTGTTTCACAAACTTTCACCAGTCACGTACCCCTTTATGGGCTATGATCTAGACAACGTACCCTTCACAGCTCTTTGTAAAAATTATGTTAAAAAAGCCCGCTATCGTGTCGGTTTTAACCAAACATTAATAGATAAATCAACGGGGGAAATTTAAACAAAGCCGAGACAAGAGAAAAAGAAAGTCTTATAAAAATCCATGAGATCACGTCAACATCTGAGTTAACTTGTTTCTCATGTTTATTACTATCAACAAATTTGCTACCTGTTTTGGTGGCCGCATGGTCCAAGACGTTACTTTCGTAATCTACTAGACTGCCGAAGATGGAGAGATCTGGGTTCGATCCTGGTTAAGTGTATTGAGGGTGTTTTTTTCCCTTAAATGGTTTTTCCATTCTTCCGCCACGCAAATGTTGGTACACTTCCTCTAAATTCAACTTTCCTAATCACTAACACATTAGTGAGTTTAGTATATAGGCGTATAATCCGAACGCGTAGTAAGACGCGGTGTTAAAAAAAAAAAGTACGATCAGGGTACAAGACTTTGATGACCTAAATTTTTTTTTTTTAATATATCTAAAATGATCTTAAAATTCATCAAAAATGACTTCTCATTCACAAGAAATGACTTAAAAATATGAACAAATACTCGTAATGAGTGTACATGACTAAAATATGATACACTTTACAAATGGAAACTAAAACATACACATGCGATGTCTTTAACAACTAAACTCTCGTATCCTGCTGACCATATTATTGATTTACAAATATCTGCTTCAACCTCCCAAACCAGCTTAGTTGCAGTCTCACCAGAAATGTGTATTTTCCAACCAGACAAGCAAAGAGAATACAAAGTTCATGGCATATATTATTCTCTTACTCCGAAAACTATATGTGGAAAAAATATGTTTTAGTAGTCACGGATTTACAAAATATCGATAGTATTTAAAAATATATTTGATTATATTGAATGCCTAAAATTGACCTCAAAATACCTAAAAATGACGAAAATTAAGAAAATATTACCTAAAATTCCATAATGACAAAAAATTTCTGAAGAAAGACTTATAAAAAAATGTTTCTGTAATGTTTCAGGAAATCAAGAACAGAATTTATGTGCACATAAGCATCTCTTTAAAGTACCAAAAAATAATAATACAAGTAATCTAAATCTGAGCCCTGGTTATGTGTGATCAATAATCTTTGTGGGGTGTTGGGTACTTTCTGAAATCTCTCGCGTACCCCTGGGTATATTGCGTACACTAGTTTAAAGCAACACACTCGCAATTAACTGGTTTACCACTCGTTTGTAAGGAGGGTGTTTTTTTACTAAATAGTTTCCCAATATTCCTCTAAGTAAACGTGGGTGCATTTCCTTTAAATTCTACCTTCTCCATCACCACACCATTATTGTAAATATGTTAATAGCCTGGACTGGTAGTAAGATTTATAATACAAGGTAAACTTTTTTACCCTGAAAGGTAGCAGTCTTAACTTGACTGATTACACTGTGACTCTGTATTATAAGCTATAACCATATTGGAACCAAGCAAGGTAGCAGTCTTAACTTGACTGATTACACTGTGACTCTGTATTATGAGCTATACCATAGTGGAACCAAGCAAGGTAGCAGTCTTAACTTGACTGATTACACTGTGACTCTGTATTATAAGCTATAACCATTTTGGAACCAAGCAAGGTAGCAGTCTTACCTTGACTGATTACACTATGACTGTGTTATAAGCTATAGCCATAGTGGAACCAAGCAAGGTAGCAGTCTTACCTTGACTGATTACATTATGACTGTGTTATAAGCTATAGCCATAGTGGAACCAAGCAAGGTAGCAGTCTTAACTTGACTGATACACTATGAGTCTGTATTATAAGCTATACCAGGAGTTTAGAAACTCTTTCATCCAATGTGACATTTAAGGACTAACTGGATTTTGAGCAAGTCAAATGTGACCCCTAATATTTACCTTTTGAATGAATATTTTGTAGCATGTCATTTATATAATATGACATCTTCAATCAAAATTTCATAAAAAAAATCAAAGTTCCATAAAGACAATTAAAAATCCATAAAAGCAATTAAAACAAGATAACAAGTACTAATCTATTCCAATAAGAAGAGACAGGTGGTGATTCACTCAGAATTGATGTTGCCGGGAAACGCCCAAGCGTCGAGGAACATTGCCCCAGCGGACAATTTCGGTATCGTGAGCATTTTGACGTCTTGATCTAAGGGCACACGTCAGAGAAAAGAGATTATTGTCTCTGTTCGCCACTCCTGCTGACAGCGCTAGTGAGGAATTGGATCTATTTCGCAACTCTCCCACCTTCTCCCCTTAGATCTCCATGTCCTGCCTAGGTTCTGTTGCTATATAACAGATTTCCCGTGGATCACATTTTTGTATTCCATTGTATTTATTCACCGGAGGAGGAACTACTCCATACAACTTCAGCACCGAAGATTACTGGTGGCCACGAGGTGTAAGGCGCCGGTCTCACCACCGCGTCGCAGAGGAAGCCTTTTCTGAGAATATTGAGTATCATGTCAGAATGTCTTACGCTGTTATCTATGTCCCTCAAACATAGTTTCGTGTGTTAGAATGTCTTGCTTTATTTTCTATGAACACCAGACATAGTGTTTTGTGTTAGAGTGTCTGAGTAATTTTCTATGTTCATCAGACATAGCTTCTTTAGTCAGATTTTCTGAAGATTATTTCCCTATGCCCATAAGGCATAGTTTAAATACGAGGGCTCTATGCTCTACATATGTATAGGACCAGGTGATTGAGTATACTGAGTCCGTGAATTTTATTTCCTTTTCTAAGCCCTTAAGACATTGTTATATTTTTATGACACCCTAAACGGTATGATCTCGTTTAGAATCTCTTTATGGCAACAATAAGATCATCTAAAATGTTCTTCTTGGACCTAGTTAGGTCAGTGACTGGTTGTTTGTGTAGCTATTTCCGGTGCGAAACCTGTGGGAGCACTACTAGATTGAAGTAGTGGCCCGCGAGGATAATGCTTTATTTTCGGCCCCTTAAGGCGCCATATTTACCTTAGTGTTCAAAGATAGTTAGTATTAGCTAGTGTATTCCCTAGTAATGGGTGGATGTATAAATTTACTATTGATTGCTCTGGCAGTACTCATTAGGAAATGACCGGCCATAGTAAGTTACTGTGTAGATACCTGATTGTTAACCATCTGTTATTTTTAACATGGAAGTTCCTCTTGTAGGATATTATTCTTTGGTTTTTCTTAACCCTCCATGAGGCTTAATACAAGCAAGTTAGCTTAAATAATATTCTCCTTAGTAACTCTAAAAATATAGGATTTGATGCTATGTTTCTATTTTCAATAATTTCACTATTTTTCATAACTAGACCTCTCAGGTATTAGTCTGGTATTAGCCTGGCTAGATTGTCTTTTTTATATTGCCCAAAACTTAATTCCTCTTTTTTATTGTTGCCGGGTAGTGGCAGATGATTCAAACTAATATCCCTATTCCTAGAGTTATTTAACCAGACAAAATGTTCTATCTAACTACTGTCGGTTCCTTGTGTACAAAGTAATAATTACCTATTCGTCCAACCTATTCTTTTCTATCTCGAAAACGAAATACAGTTATCATTAATTAATTGAATTTTAAATCTCGTCACTTCTATATTTTTTTACTTTTTTAATAAACTTATTTGTTAAACTTATATATATTTCTGTGATGCATTTTCCTTTCCTATCCTTCATCACTTATAACTTATTTAATTATGTAAAAGTAATCGTTTCTTCTTCTACGTGATAGGAGAAGCAATGATGCAATTTTAAACGCAAAGATTGTCGAAAATTTTGAAGTGTTTTAATTAATTAATGAACCAAATGAATTGTAAATATTTTATGATGCCTAAATTTTAAAGAAGGATAATTTATTAAATAATTGTCAAAAGGAGCGTTTTAGAAAATGTTAATACAATAACTTAACGTAAGGAAAAAAAAAGACAGTAAATTGATATTTATATGATGGATTCAAAAACCATAACTAATCTTTTCCTTACTATGTTGAAATATACTGTTATATTTTGTTAGCTCTAAGTTCTTATGTTCGGTTCATAACTTGTCTTAAACAGCACTTATGATGCACTTAAGTACGAGTCAAGCTAGTTTTAAACCCTAACTTAACAAACCTTACTGTGACATAGCATTGAATGACATAGCTGTCAAAATATTATTGAACTCAAAAGATTAAATCTCTTTGGGAAAAGTTTTATTTAATGTTAATTTTTTTTTCATGTCAGCGCTCCACCGAAATCGTGCTCACGTCCCCCCAGTGGCACGCGTGCCATAGATTTGTCATCCCTGAGTTATACCATAGTGGAATAATGCCAGGTTACTTCCTTACAAAGTAATTGAAGGGTACATTGCACGTGAGAATCTTACATCCATATCTAGAATCTCACAAGTTCCTTCGTGAGCTATTTAATTTTTGCAGGGAGGGGGTGAGGGGGTGTTGATCTCGTAGGAGGCGTACTTGTAGGTCAGCCCCGATGTCTGCGAAGATTAGTCTGTCAGTTATTATTTACGACCACGAGATGAACGATACGAGCTGCTGTACTGGACCTACATCAAGTTTTCTTAGTCCGCTATTGGAAGCAGCTCATAAGAGGGACATTGAGGGCAACAACCACCTATCAGCGACCGTCGTTATCAGCCCAGGGAGCATGAGGTGCTATCCAGACTGGTCCACTTCACGACGGAAGCCAATTAATACGAACCCAATTTGGCGGCCACGTGGTCTAAGGCTCAACCCTTCGCAGTAGACTGGACTGCAGATGACGGGGAGGTCAAGGTTCAAATCACAGTTGGGTGTTCCGAGGGTGGTTTTCCCTAAATAGTTTTCCACTATATCTCCACGCAAATGCGGGTACAATTCATATAAATATAGCCTTCCTAATCCCTAAAACCATTAGCATAATTAGTACATGAGCGTATAACCTGGACGGGTAGTAAGACACGGTGTTAAAAAAAAGGTCACACGTTTCTAATGGTGGAATGACGAGTATGGCCTCGTTTGGTCAAACCGTGGTGTATGGAATTGATCTTTTTTATATATTTTGATTGATTAAATAAACAAGCTATTATATTTTATGAATACGGTTATAGCCGCTTCTAAATATCATATTCTTTAAATTGAAAAATGATACGTGGACACAGAAATCGAACCTGGGACCAATGGCGTAGTACGCCAATGCTTGCACCACTGAGCTATCCAGGAATCGTCGAGTGCCCATTGTCTTTATTCACTCATATTTAAAGGTAAAGTCTGTGATGGACGTGTGTAAATCATCAGTTACATGTGAGAAATCAATTAAGATCACGAGCTATCATATATATATATATAAACCTATTTATTAAATCCACCATGATGTGCACATTCGTACAGTCCTCGTTGTACTATTGGTAGCATAAAGCCCTCCTGAGTCGAAGATGGCTACGTTTTCTGATAACTCGTGATATTAATTGGTCACACATAATTATGTAGCTGACAATCTCCACACGTCCATCACAGATTCCGCCTTAAAATATGAATGAAGAATGACCCTCAGCACGCAACGATTCCTGGATAGGTCAGTGGTTAGAGCATTGTCAAACTACGCCAAAGATCCCGGGTTCGATTCCTGAGTTCAGCTATCATTGATCACGCCAGCCGAGTTATTTCTGTGTGTTGAGTCAATTAAAGACTGCATAATCAGCACGAATAGATCAGAACACCTATGAGGGCTCTCTATTTTATAATGCATGTCCAATAGCCTACTTGTTTATTTGTCAAGACTGTAACGTTTACTTTTGGGGATTAATGATTATGAGATCAAGCTATTATGCCACTATGATATGTGAACAATCAGGGCCGCTCTCAGGGGTGTGCAAACGGTACGGCCGCAAAGGGCCCCATAATTTTGGTGGCCCCGCGCTTACTTAGGTGAGAAAGGAGAAAAAACAAGGTGGTTGGGATATTTTTGCCGGCCAGCTTGTATAGTAGACCTCCTGCCTGTATAGATGATCTAGCAAATATTGACAGAGTGGGAAAACAAATAAAAATATAATCATTTGGTTTGTTTAATGAACGATTGAAGTGCTTTTTCACTTTTAACTCCACCGATTTGCATTTGTCTGTCTGCCTGTGGTGAATATGTCTCACGATAACTTTCGAACGCTTTAACCGATTTAATCCAAACTTGGCACAGTTGTTTTTTGTACCTTTATACAGACGAGTTTCTTTGGGACAGAAAATCGAATGAAGGGTTGGGGTGAAATCAACCCTTACATGTATAAGACCATTGCTTCTAGTAATAATTATTACATGTATTTAATTTTTAGGGCATTTCCCTGATAGCTTCTTGTATGGCTAAGAATTGGTATACAGGCGCAAGCTAATGTAATAACATTAAACCAAAATTATAATTAATTCACGACCTTAGTTTACTTGGATGACAGCTCAAAAAGTAGCTAGAAATAGTCCCTAATGCATACCTACGCCAACAGCTGACATCTTTCACTTTGGATAACTGTAATGAAAACATATGGTAATGTATGAATGTGATAGTTAACCGCAGTAACTTAGACTAATATTATTTATATTTATTTGAGGTTGGGCACAAAGCTTATTTATCGTTCTATTCCACTTTAAAAAAATATTATTCACAGCACTTTCACAAAAGGTTTAACTGCCATATCTTCAAAATGGCGACCGACAAATTTAAACCATGTGATTGAACGTGACGCAAACAATTTCTTTAAAATGAGACACCCACACAGTGGATAGCAATACTTTATTCACTTAAATATTTCTAACACGATAGAATAATCATAAAATAATTTATTTTATATAAAAATAAAGAAAATTATTTTCTCTTTTTCAAGTGAATACGATGCTTGTATTAAACATTACACATTGTAGATAAAATTCCAAAACGAAGAATAAGTACTTTTAATTTTGTTTAAAATATTGTTTCGGATTGGGTAAAAAGAAATTATTAAAAGTAATTAAATAGTGGGAGAAAACTTAAGTTTACGTCATTTTAAATGTAAAATATAACATTTTAAATGTAAATTATAACATGTAATTAAAAAACTTAACATCTACAACAAAACAGTGATCTTTTACAAGTGTTGGCAACCCAAAACCTAAACATATGCTTTTTGAACTGTCATCCAGGTAAAAACCTATCATGAACAGACTCTAAGTATTTTGATATACATTTTTTAAAGGGGGGTGGGGGGAGTGAGACAGATAACTGGTGGTCCCACAAACGAATTTTGCCCAGGGTCCCACGTCTGTTAGCGGCAGCCCTGTGACAAATCGTTATGCTAACGTTGATGGTGTAGGTAAATTGATTGACTAAAGGTTTTATGTATTTATTTCACATACTAGTTTTACGGAAAGAATGTTATCTGATATCACACTCACTAGATTGGATTATAATGAAATACGTGATCGATAAGGTGACACGTATTAACCGTATGCAGTTCGATAGACAAGTTTCTACATTAAATAAGATTAAAATATATTACTGACATAACGATACATCTTGCCCTTTTAGGATTTGAGAGAGGGCTAAAAATATGCTTTGGACGTTTGGCGCTATCTGGGGTTATCCTAGCTGAAAGTCCTTTGGACCAGGTTGGTCATAGGACGTTTGGCGCAGGTGTGAAAACACCTCTTAGTCCTCTATCTTGTGTGTTTGTATACTTCTGACAGACGTTGCTATAGCCGGTAACAGAACATTCTCAATACCCTCGGCTGGGATTCGAACCCTGACCTCTCCATCACTGACAAACCAGACTATATGAGCCTGACATTTATTCCACGTGCCCACCGATGTGGGTCCTCACATTATATCCTCTGGGATCCAGACCATAAACTAGTGGATGAGCTTTATCTACCTTACAAAACCTCAAAGATCCAGTGGCGTCACTAAAAGTCTTGTACGGCCTATCGGTTTTATTTCAGGGCTTTATTTAATCTCTAATCTAAGTTCCAGTGATAACAAGATCTATAGTATAATTTCCCTAACACCATTAATAACATTTTCATTTGTTTGTTTTCTAATAGCCCGTGTGTTCTCATAACATCCAAACACCTTTTTTCAATAAATTCAAATATGTTCAAAATAAACACGTCATTTTTATTTTACAGAAAAACGAATAGGGGAGGGGACTTAAAAAAAACTAATCTCCCCCCACCCTCCGTTCCCCCGCCACTGCAAATATCATGAATCATGAGCTTGATAATGGCTAAGGCCTCAAAACCTTATTAAAACTATCCAATAAGTCGTGTAGACAAAATAATTACATGTCTGTAAATTCAATGTTGCAGGCCCGGGCGGGTAGGGGGTTGTACATACCTCGGATTTGCCGGTAGTTCTTCTGTCTACCGATATAAGGCTCCCAGGTTCGATTCCTGGTGTGGACCTAAAAATGTACTGCTCTGAAATTGAGTTGGTTCTCTTTCAGCAAGAGGTGAACTGATAACTTTGGGTTTTGCTCACTGCTTTTTTTTTTCCCCGAGAGTTAAACTAGGATAACGCGCTAATGGCTCTGAACACTAAACAGGTAATAAAACTAGCAAAACCGGGAACTTAGAGAGGTAGTTATGTCACTGTTGCTGGTAGCAGTGTAGAACCTGGTTTGTATCAGGCCTGTGTCCTACTTCCGGTTAGCGTGCACCGTCTGCAAGATCATCACGTCCACAACTCGCTCTGCTCACGCGGCTCATTTGTTTCTATCCTGAAAGGTAGTCTACAAGAATTTAAAAAAAATTTAAACTTTAGAGACAAAGTTTTTAGTTGAATATGTGACTTTGAATTCAAAGTTAGGGCAGTCAACGAAAATAGACACAATTGGAATTCTCACCTCGAAAAATTTTGATAGGCCCTATTAAAAGCTCGGAATGTTTAAAAACCGTAAAATCAAAAGATTTTGGGGTTTGGCAATCAGGAATACCTATAGTAGGATTTTTATATAAAGGACTTTTTATAAAGTACAAACATTTATTTTTTGTGGCCAACCTTTATATTATGTTACCATCTTAGTAGTGATTATATTATATTATAAGTCGTTCAAGAAAACTACATTGTCGTAAAAAGTATATCTCTATGTCTTATAAACTTGCAGATGTATCAAGTAATTTGAAAGAATATATTAGCGTGAGCAAATTTACAATTTTCAATATGAGAATATAAATTTTATTTATTCTATAAAAAATATATAAAGGTGGAGACATAAGTATTTTAGAAAAGATTGAATCCAAAGAATAGATATCAGAAGTATAGACCATTGTTGAGTTTATTTAGTCGATCATGGCCCGAAAAGGCTGCCGACCCCTGGTTGGTATTATATCTATCAAAATGGCGGCTGTGTGTAACATGACTTGACATATGAATACGTGTAAGTAAATCTGGTAGCTTTTCTAGCGGTCAAATAAAGGAATCCATTAAATAGAACTTTTCCCGACGGGATACGATTTTTTTAAAAGTAATTAATATTTAGACATCCATGTCATTAAATGTCATATCACAATAAATTTAGTTAAGTCGACGGTTATAAAATCGTATCAGCTCGTACTTAATTTCATCTTGCCTGCGAGCATAAATATCTTAGTTAGTAAAATATAACGTG
>CABFWB010005755.1:0-40956 GCA_902151455.1 Timema bartmani | reverse complement strand
ATGTGCAACACCTTGACGATACTTGAGTTTATAGAAAGAGAGAGAAAGTCTGTGCGGTGCGCCGTACCATTTATTTTATTTCTCATATCTCATAAAATATTTTAGCGATTTTGTTTAAAATTTGTATCTGGGTACTATTTTACATGATAAATAATAGCTTATGTTTATTTTTCTATGATAAATTAATTTAAGGATAGTTTACTTTTAACAAATCTTTTAAAAAAACTTTAATATTTCAAAATGGTCTTTAAGATTCGATTTAAAATTGGAATTGTACCTTGGAATTGGTTTTCATGATAAATTGGAATATATTTTTATATTTTTATAAATATAGGTAATTTCAGGGTGATTTACATATAAATGCTTTATTTTTAATTTTAATTAAAAAATAGAGTAAACAATTTTTTTTCAAATTTTATATTTGGAAAGTGTTTATAATGATTAACAATACTATTTTTTTTTCTAAGAAACGCTTACTCAGGGGTAGTTTACTAAAAACCTGCTTTTGTAAATGTTGTTCCAACCTATGATTTATGATAAAGATGGATTAAATAGACACGCTATTATAGTTAAGTACGGTTATATATGCATCATTTATAAATTTAAAGAATAATAAATGAGAAAGTTTGTATTATTGTACCGTAGTATTTATTTTTTATTTAGACGTTAAGACTTAATTAAAATTAAGATAAATTCTTCCAGTATTGAAATTACTAGTCCTGTAACCATTAAACCACTTTAATCTTCGTCTGTGTGTCTTGTTGGGAGTTTTTTTGCTATACATACACTAGTAAAACATTAAAATAGCCCATTTCAAAGTAAATATTCTTTATAGAAAAAAATAAAAATTTGTTTTAATCCTCGTAAAACAAAATAAGATAGATACATGTCTAGTGAGCAAACCCTCCATAAAATGGGATATGATGCAAATATGAATTCTGGAACACTTTGTATACATAGGGTTTTTGTGTGTGCGTCTGTACCTTACACATTGGAGCTCTTTATTTCATTCTGCATTTCCCGCACTCGTTTTGGAGCCATCACGTGTTTTTCTCTTACTCCGATAGAATACTAATGTTTACTTATCAACGCACCTCAAGGAAAATACAAATATAAGGACTCTTCAAACAAGTTTTTACTGTGTGTCCTGTGAGTTTATATAAGGTAACAATGAAGTTACTCTCTACACAAATTTTAAAGTCTACATAAGTAATCGCTAACCACGTAGATCAGAATCCCCTCTACAGATGTCTATTCCCATACATAGATCTCAAACATGTACTCGTTATTTTACTGTCCTGGCATCACAGGCTTGGAACAAACTAGATAACTCGACTCATCACCTATTTTGTCTAGCAAGCTAAACCAAGTTATTGAAACTACTTGAGCTTAAAATGAGTGTATGATTGAGCGTGCGAATGGTTTTCTACTAATTTGCACATTCCTTTATTTAAATTAGTTTGTTTTTCAATAAATATAATATTGTATGTTGTATTCAACGCTGGTTAAGTGGAAGAGAGGGCTAACGCCTTAACTTCACCAGATAAATAAAGGCTATTATTATTATTATTATTATTATTATTATTATTATGCTTGCAATAACATATTTTATGAGTAAACTACAATGTTAATAGAATGAAATATTTCAAAACAATTACTCATTACTATTTATGAATTTTGATTTATATAGCTTATGTATGTATATAAATGTATATAAATAATTAGTTATGTGTTTGTCCTAGTGAACAAACTATAAACACTCTAAGCTCCAAGTCTCAGTGTTTGGTATCAGCTGGCCTCATTAATTAGTGTTTAAATCCTGCGCTGATGTTTCTGACTATATGTTTAAAATTACACAAAAACTACCCTAAAATAAAATATAGTGACTACTTTGACGAAAGAAATCATTGTTAAGACGAGTGCTTTTTATCAATATGTTTTTATTATTAATGAAATCTGAAGATAAAATCTTTCATTAATTATTTTGTTGATAATTTTACGTTTAACTGTAATGTTGCTAAATTAATGTGTTACAACTAATAACATATTTTTAAAACGTATTTTTGGTGAGTTTATTTAAAGTTCTACGTTTTAATTGTCTCATGAAAAATTATGAATAAATTACATTATTTGGAATAGATCCACCCATACCAATGTATCTAAAATAATATTAATTTAATATTTAATGTTTCGAGCTCCTAGGGTTACTATGATTTCTAACTTAAATAGTTTTCCGCTCTTTACTTATCACTCAACATCAGTCCAGGATATGTATATTTACACTAATATTATAAAAGGGGGGAAGATGGAATTGTCAGGAAATATACCCGTATTTGCTTGGTAGAGAATGCAAAATTTAGTAAAAAACACATAGCTACACTCGACCGGAATTCAAACTGTTAAATTTCTTTGGACTGTAAACTAGACAAGACGAGACTGACGCCTTAGTATAAGTGATCACTAGTACACATCTCAAATATATAATTATGTTAAAACATGTATTTTAAGTTTAAGAACAACACCAAAAAATAATTGATTTAATCAATAGTTGATATAATTTCCAATTTATTATTAAATAAACTTTAACATATTTAATGTTTGCATTAAATAAATATCTTAAATTAAACTAACAAATTATTTAGTCATCTAAAAAGATTCATTGAATTAAAATTAAAAGAAAATTAATTTAAATAAATGTTTTAAACAACATTTTCTATATAATTAGCCATCTAAAATTATGTTTAGAGTTATAAAAAATAGTTTTTAATAAAATAAAAAGGAGAAACAACCATTACATTACAAAATTGTAGGTGTTAAATTAGATTATTTGTCTAGCCAATGTTGCTACAAAAAATGTTTTTCCTCGTTTGTTTTATCATACAACATACACCACTTGAAAGCATACAATCTATTAAATGTTTTGAAGTTTTTCTATGTTTGTTTTTTGAACTAAAAATAGGCTAGAATGGTTCATTATAATGATCTTGAATTAGACACATAGTGTGCACTTAAATTACAGCTATGCATATAACCTACATCATGAAATATTCTCTAAGTACACAGTACACGTTTATTAGGATTTGGGGAAACTCACAATAACAGACGGAATATATTACTACCATCCACTTGCAATTTTGTTCTCAACTTTCCTTTTGTGACTGACGGTACCAAACCTAGTTTTGATGCATTGAACTCTTAACAATTCATTCACTGTAGGGAGGAATCATGTATGTGCTCCAAACCCCGTAGGGATAAAAGGATTATACATGGCGGGTCAGTAATAAAAACGAGTGGTTCATAGGGTAGTAAATAGTGAGTGATCCCCAACCCCCCGCTACCCCTTCCCCCCGCGTCNTGTAGGGAGGAATCATGTATGTGCTCCAAACCCCGTAGGGATAAAAGGATTATACATGGCGGGTCAGTAATAAAAACGAGTGGTTCATAGGGTAGTAAATAGTGAGTGATCCCCAACCCCCCGCTACCCCTTCCCCCCGCGTCTTATTACCCGTTTGAGCTATCCGCATTGCATTACAATACAGGGGTAGAGATGAAAAAGATAACATTCAGTTGAAAAATACCCATATTTTCGTAGAGTGATAGTGGTAAGGGCCATTTTGGATGAAAAAAAATCAGTACACCTGTTTGGGATTCGAACCTCAACCTCCTCATCACTGAAAAACCAAACTAGATGATCTTGACGTTTAAGACAATTAACAGTAAATAATCACAAAAGTAAATAATATATTTAGATAATACAAAGTAAGTTAAGTATGTAAGTACCAAACTTGGTCAAAGTTTTCTGAATTATAAAAAAAAAAGTCCTATCCCGTGAGTACTGTACATCTTTAATAATTTGTACATTTATGTATTTATTTTTTTAGTTTTAATAAGTGACACCTACCTTTATCAGTAGCTGAGTAGCATGCCAACTTTTAAAGTTGTTAACTTATATTTTAGGTTAATTTTTACCACCATAAGTTAGTAATTACTTTACAGACTTATTGGCGACTCTGACTAGAATTATTCCTAAAAGAGAACTATGGCTATAAAAATCTACGCAAGACCTTTTAAAATTGTATTTTCCTGTTTTCTATTCGGCACACATTCTAAATAGTTATAATTTAAATATTTTGCCTTAATATTGCGATATTTCTAAAATAATCTTTTTTAATGTACATTATGTAATATGTATATAAGTATTGGTAAATTTCTTTTCCCCTTTTGGAAACCAAACATCAAAATTAAAAAATAAATGACTCTACCATAGTTGAAGTATTGTGGAACGTAGAAAATAAAACACATGTAAGAAAAAACTTTATTCCAAAGAAGTATATTGAGTTTACAAGTTTAACCTCGTTCACAAATAATACAATTCAAAGATTTGGCTTGAGCCTTCCTTTAATCAGCTTTGAAAATATTTTATTCTTATTTAAAATTTATAATTGTATATTGTCACACCTCTTTTATAAGTTCAATACTTTTCATGAGAATAAATTTATGTTTAAAAAAGAAATCCTTTTACGTAAAAAATTATTTCATTCAACACCTTTTAAAATGTTGTATACCTTCGACCCAGGTAATTTGACCACAGTAAAAACATGACTATTTGTTCACCGTCTCCTAAAGGATTTGTTTGCGTGTTTCTAATTTCTTGAGAGCTTGTTGGAATTAATAATTTTTTTATAATAGACGTTTAATTCGTATTAATTTTTAATTTGTAATGTGTCAAAACTGTTTTATTTTATGTTTCTAATAATAAACTGATACTTTGATATACCTTTTAAATGCCAAGTACTTTCATTCAACCCTTTATTAAAAGTTTTGGAAAATATACGCTTAGCTAATATTGGCCACAGAAACAAAATTATCATATTTATGATAGCTATTTATTTATAGATTACTATGTGTACACCAATTTTTTTGAAATATCACCAGTTCAATTTTGTACCTTACAATAATTTCGAAGGCATCTGTACAGTCATTGTTTAATTTCAAAATATTTTATGACTCTTTTAGTGGTTGTATTTTACTTTGAAGAAAGTGACATTAATTTTGATAAACCCTCATCTCAATTTTGTTGTGTGCCAAATATACCCTAACTAGTTTATAACTAAAAAAACACGTTGGACTCCACTGGTTCAAAACAATGGTCCTTATGAATACAAATAAACACGAGAGTTTTTCGGGTGAGTTTCTACCTATGTTCTAAATTTGTTTGAGATTCATTGACTATTTAAATAGTTATTAGGAATACACAATCATCATATTAGTCATATAATTTATGCCAATGTATAGGAAAAGAGTTAAAAAGTCCAATCGGTATTCGAACGGCCATTATTTATATAACTAGATTCTCCAGTTGCGTCGAGCACTGCAGATGACATTATTTTAGGAACGTGGCCAATCCTTGAACGTATGAAACTGTTCTGGATTGGGTTATATATGACTTTTAAGGCTCATCTTTGGCTAGAGAACCATAACACAACCTTTTGGCTCCCTTCCATGATTGGCTGGCCGGGAGCTGTTTAAACAGGGACTAATTAAAAATTAGCGTATTCAGTGGCGCACCCAGAAATTTACATTGGAGGGAAGGGGAATGTAGTGTATCAAAGCGATTATTTATATACTTTTTCTAATTGGGACTCATAGGGGAACCTTCAATTTGTACAGTGGTATCACTTTTTAGTATCAAGTCATACGCTTATCCTTAAAATCTAGTTTAGGATTACAAGTTATTTCCAGGATTCTTTTTTATAGTTATATTAATAAATAACATATGTTAAGAGCTGCACGGTTATGAACTCAGACTATATGTAGTATATTTTGGTTTGTCGTCAAAGGGAAGTTCCGGGCTTGAATGACGACTGGCTGGGCTGATTGTAACTTAAACTAAAGGGTTTACCCCTTTTACTCTACGCCAATGTGGATACATTTTTAAAAATTCTACCTTCCTTATAGCCCGTTAGTGTAAATACCTGTGTATAGCCCGGATAGGTAGTAAGGCACGGAGAAAAATAAAGTTTTAGGCTTTTAATTATTTTTAAAAATGGCAATATTAAGGAGGAGGGGGTGCAAATGTCATACTTGATCTTCTTTGAATGTGCCACTTAACGTTTTCATTTGAAAACTGTTTTATAGTGGACAGTTATCACACTTGTAACTTTGATCTAATTTATACATGAAGGTTTATTATTATTAACAGTAAAATTGCAGTAAAATGATATTAATTTTTTGTTTATTTTATTTGATCAAATTCACCGTTTCTACTTTCTCTCTTTGAGCTAACAATTTCACAAATTTCTCATAAATATGAAAGTGTGAGGCTCTCAACTTAGTGATTATTCTCCAGATGCTTGATATCTATTGTAAGTTCATCTATCATCGGTCAGCGTGTAAGTTTAGAGTCAAGTATCTGAAATGTGAGATATGTCCTGTGCAATCCGCACGTAGGACCATAACTGCTGATTTTAGTGGGATAGCATTGAATCTGTGAGAAGCGATGTCCAAGCATCGTGTGGTTTTGATGACACGGATCTAGGCCGTTGATTGGTGCTTAGTGCCGTCATTGGAATCTCCTAGTTGGCAGATTCTAGCTAGTGTGTATCCTAGAGCAGAGCTCTGGGCAGTTGGTTCCAGACAGTTGGTCCTAGACAGTTGTCACGTGTGTATTACGATGAGTTCGTTTAGCGACGGTGTGTGGCACGCACCGTGAGTGCAACCATGACTAAGACATCGGTTAGACATTGGTTAGACAATGGTTAAGACATTAACTAAAGAGTTGTGATCCCACTGCTGCCTAGGTAAGTTAGAGATCTCAAGCTATGTCACGTGATGATAATGGCGACCGGAGATGGGTGAACGAAGCATTCGGCAGAACGTGTTATGGGTTCGACGGTAATGTATGAGATTAGATTGCTTTGGGAAATAAACCAATAGTAGTGTATGTGATTGATTGTTTTTTATTGAACCTCTTGCATTGACCTCTCACTTACGGAATGATAGCCAGCAGTCACGAATATTTTGGTATAGATGTGTAATAGTGAGCCCGTAATCTCTACATATTTGTTTCAGATAGTGCAATAATGTCGGCCTGACCTTACAAATGTAAAGTATACAGATATATTTTTATGGTAAGCTTTGTGTTGGCTACCAAAGATTTCACTAGATAAACTCAAATAATAATAATAATTATATATATATATATCAAAATCCAAGGTGTATCAATTTATTCGGAAAGTAGCTTGGGTGTGGAGAGTAGACTCAAAACAACACAAGAAGTCCATATGAACCTATGTCCTATGTTCGATGGTTCCCAAAATGAGGTATTCTAAGTTTCTGCTGGAATTGTTAATTCGGGTAGGTTTCCTTTAAATTACCTTCGCTATCACTATCTTTAAATTCAGTCATTTTTAACCTTTGTGTTGAACGATCTTCTTATTTTTTTAACATTTGGGGTTAACAGTTTATCCACATTTGATCTATGATTCCATTTGGTTTTATATTTCTTTACAAGCAATGTTTTTGAAATTAATATTTAGTCTGTTTTATGTTTAGTTGTAATGAGAATATTCTAGAGAGAAGAACCACTGGACATTGCGGTGATAAATTAAAAAGTTGGAGAATGTGGAACCTTTCAAATATGTTGTAAGCTTAACTGCGACAGATGCGCAGTGTACAAGAGAGATAAAGTCAAAAATAGCAATGGCCAAGGCTGCTTTCAACAGTGGCGTATTCTCTGTGTATGCTAGTCCTGGGCCACATACCCATAATGATATGCACTAGTTTTTTGTTTAATTCAATGTTGTCTGTGCGAACTGTGTAAATAATAATGTTTAAATTGTTTATAAATATACATGTAATGAATTATTAATTTTAAAACTAATAATGGTTCATATTCCAAGAATACTGTGTTTTAAGTAATTCTTCTTCCAAAAGGTTCTACTTAGCACAATAGGAAACTCAGGGCTTGCTGCTTGAAAACAACAAGGCAAGCTAGGGAGACTCTAATGACCTTGCCCAATGCCTAGGGGGCTGCAACACATTCCTTTCCGCTCGCCCATAAGTAATTGGCCAATGAGCTCGGGTTTTTACACCCCAGGTCATGCATTTCATGTGAATCAAGCTAAGCATTGTGCCAACTATTGAAAAAAGATTCATGATCACAATGTTTATTTATTAAGCTAATTTTGTACAGTTAAAGTAAAATTACATAAAATATATATAAAATTAATTGTAAAATAATAGTTAGTATACGTTACAAGCTTTAAATTATACACTAATTAAATACATTGAGTTATGTTTAAGTATTCTAGTCACATGTATTATTATGTATTTGGCAAACAAATTTAACCACTCTTTCAAATTTAGGCATTTCAACACTGATAGAGTGAGGAAGGGGGGAGGGTGACGAGGCTACTTTAACCGTAGTTGACGGTAATTCTTGTTTTTCTTTAATAGAAAGGATCGTGGAGTTTTAATAGTGTTCTTTTATATTTTTGTTTTACATTAACGACTTATTAGTCATTGTGATTTTATATAATTATGCATCAAAGAATCCCAAAAGTCAAGAGTGTGATTTCACCATTTCAAAATGATTTAGAAGGAAAAGGTAAAATAAAATATATTTTCATATAATTTACTTAATCAGTGGTGCACCCAGCCATTTACTTTGGGGGGAGGTATTCAATCAAGGCTGTAGCAAGAATGAAATTTTGATGGAGATAGCGGGTTTGGTGTTGCACAACCTCCTAAATCCTGAAGGCCGAGAATAGTTATGAATATTAAATGCTTTTATAAATAATTTTGAGTAGTTTTATAGTAATTAAGAGATTTAAATAATGCAAATAGTATCGAAACTATTATTTGTGTGTTTTTTAAATTGTCGATTTTGTGTGTTTAACGGTAAACCTTTTGAATATTAGGCTTAAGTCTGAAGCCAGGTCTTAAAATGTAGCATATACATTCGACACATCTTCAATGCTAAATATTTTAGCAATACTTAATCTTATTTAAATTTCTATTAACATTATTTGTGGTGTTGGGGAAAGAGAGGGGTAAAAATACCCTGTTTGCCCCTCTCCCCTTTGGGTGCGTCACTGCTTACAGCAAAAGATATGTGTAAATATCTTAGCAATAAACCAATGACGTGGCGATAGAGTATTAATAGTCCAAGATTATCTCTCCTATGTTAATCAAAGTTTACGCATTTAAATAGCTTCTGTAGCATAAATTCTCAAGTTGGGAGACTCGTTGTTTCCATGCAGCATTGTGTGAGATAAGTTGGCTTTAAGAAATAGTTTTAATTGCAACGTGAGTCGGACAATCCAGCTGATTTCCTCTCACCTAGATCTGATGGACGCTTGATCGATGTATCACTTCATTTTACTCTTATTATGACTGTTTGCTTTGAGTACTGCTAACTGTGTGCTTTTAATTACACTAGGCTAATTGAATAGATTGTCTCTCTTATGCATTCAGAAATGTACCCATACCACTCTTAGCCCCAACATTAATATTCACTTAAATTTCTAAAAGTGTAGATATCATTACAATTTGAGGACCGCCTATGTGGATTAGTGGTCATAGGTTCTGGCTATGGACCCAGAGGTCCCGGGTTTGATTCCCGGCGCGTCCAGATTATCTGGGAAGCAGTGGGTCTGGAACAGACTAGATTCAGCCTAGGGTGGATAAATAAGGAGCTACTCGAATAAAGTAGTAGTGGCTCCGGTATAGAAAGCCTAGCTTAATGGCTGGAGCCATCGTTGTGCTGACCACATGACATCCTCTATCCGCAAGAGTCGCACTAATTCGCCAAACAGTTTGGTAGCCACTCGGTAGGTATAACTTGAATGTGGGCTGACATCAAGGAGTTACTTTTACTACATTTTGAGTGGATGGTAATCATTGTTATGTATAAATAAAAGAAGCAAAAATTTGGGAGTAGGGGGGAGGGGGGCCTTGAGGGTCCTCGGCCCCCAAATTTCCCCTGCAATTTTTAGAGTACAGCATACCTATTAATTTTTCTCAGAATACACCACAGGCTTTCAACAAGAAGAGTATGCTGCTGACTACTAAGCTGGACCTGAAGATTAGTAAGAAATTGGTGAAATATTACATCGCTCTGTATAGATCTAAGACAAATTAGAAGATATGATCAGAAATATTTGCTATGTAGTGCTGAAGGAGACTGGAGAGGATAAATAACAATATAGGGTGACTAATGAAGAAGTTATAACAATAGTAAATTGAAACAGAGCCATTATAAATGTAGTTATATTAAGAATGGTCAATTGAATAAGAATAAATGACTTATCGAGTGATGCCATGGAAGGTAAAGTGGAAGGGAGAAGAGAGACCACGAATGCAACTGTTGATGACCTTAAGGCGATTGGCCCTTTTCATTTGGGCGTGGAAATGCAGAGCCATGGTAAAAACGGTTATTTTCAAGAATATTTATTGTTTTGCAATTTTCTTTTAAGAAACGGTTTGTTCAAGAATAGAAGCATGTTGATTAAGTTATACTTTTTATACACACACCTCCTCTATAATTTTAACAGTGATCAAATATCGATAAAATCGACATTTTTCAATAGAAAACTGCCGGCTTCATAACAAAAAATAAGAAAATGTAACAATTAATAAACATCTATACATTATCTTAGAAGGGGTGTTGAAAATATTAACATAAACATTTCAATACTTATCGAGAAAACTGATATTTCCAAACGTATGATTTTTCCGCAAGACCTTTCCGGTATATAGCGCCATCTACGGTTTCCGTGATCCATCTATTCTTGTTGGTGCGGAAGGATACTTTAGTCGGTTGTGAAGCCACGCCACGCCTTTCACCCTTCAACCCACCATCCCACAAAATAGGTTTTAGACTTGCACTCGACAAGGCCAAGGGCCTTAAGGATGGCCAGCTTCTTGGTATAGTGCTCATCATTCTTAGTTACTATCCTAAAGGTCCAGTGTTCGATTCTCAGTGGTGTCATTGGTATTTTTCCTGGAGGGGAATTATTCCTATGGCTGCTGTGGTCTGTTTAGTTAGGCTTAAGTTAGGTTTAAGACTTATAATGACACTATATAATCATCATTATCATCACATCATCTCCTCGGGTTGAAATAACCGCACCTACATAGTGTCCTGACCTTGAAAGAAGACTACATATCCTACACTGCCAGTAGAAGACTAGGAAGGTGGAGCCGACACACCCTAAAAAATTAATGAAACCTCAAGGATGATGAAATTTTAGGATCTAAAAATGGAATCTGTTGATAGGACATGCTGAAAGACTCAATTTGGACAAGGTAACGGACCTATCGAAAAACGGAACACCCGATAAAAAAGATTATATTTCATTTACAAACATCTTGAACCTAGTCATCTACAGTGAGATATTTGTCTTCGTGTGCCAATGCTAGGAATATCCTTTATTTTAGTCCAGGTTTTATGATGAGCTTGTGAAATCTCCAGTTAGTTAAAGCCTTAAAAATTAGCTATATATGACTTTAGGCACAGGGTGAGCCAGGATAGCTCAATTAAATAGCGTTTGCGTGGTAAGGCCCGAGCTCAATATTCGTGTTCACATATATTTGAATAATTTGCCAGAGTTGAGCTGGTTTCATTATAGAAAAATATAAGCTTAGGGACATCAATATTTTACTTGAATGAGGGACTTTAAAAATTCGAAGCAAGGCAAGAAATGAGATGAATACACAATTAATTGTGACTTTCCATTCAAAGTCTTAAAGTCTAGACTTGAAAAAATCGGAAAGTTGATAAGTATTTTGGTCAGCCAATCAGAAATAAATATTTTCCTGTGAGTATGATAATATGTTAGAGCTATAAGGTAAAATGTTTTCAGCCATCTTTTCTTATAGTTGCAATATGTGGAAATGAAACACGATTATGCAAGTAATATCATTACTGTAAATCAGAAGGCCTTTGATTAAATTGAGAAACAGCTTACATAATAATGATCTATTTTTAGCAGTCAATTACTTGGCTTGGTACAAAATATGTCAATTGGTGTCATCATTGTATTTTCTTGATACTTTCTTTGAATTGGCTTAACGTTTTCATTTTGGATAATCATAGAAACGTATTGTGTAAGTAAAGTAAAGTAAAGTAAAGTGGTTTTGGGGTAAAGTTCTCGTCTCAGGACTCGATGTCCGTGGGTTCAATTCAAGCCCAACTTCTTCCGGAATGGAAGTAAAGACATTGATCCCATGTCGATTGTGGCATGTAAAAGAAACCTGGAAAATAAAGTAGCCCCATGGCTTCTTTGGTGCTGACTGACAGCTCACAGCTGACTTCTGACAACATTTAGGTATATACCTAAATTTTGACTTAAGAAGTGACAGCTGCTGAAGACGTGTTTTTGTAGATCATATGGTTCGGCGTACAGATACATAATTTGGTCTGGTAACTTTTAAGAGCTGTTAGTCAGCACCAAAGAAGCCATGGGGCTAATGTATGTAAAAATCCCTTTCTCAGTAAATTAATAGGGTTGTTTGCATTCGCCCATATAAATTCAGTGTGGAAGGCCAAGGGTAACTACCACAATATATGAATTTCCTAGTGCACGGAAAATCTACCAGATGGTGCAGGCAGCACTAACCAGGCGAAGATCTGAGTCCATGCCCAACGCCTGATGGATAGAGAGCGAATCAAACCAATATTCGGGTTGTTGACTTAAGAAGAAGAAAACAGATTTAGTGGAAATTATAATACTGTAAACAGATAACGTGTGTGTTTAACATAATAAGGTAATCTCGACATTTCTGAGGTAATAAAGCTTACAAGGCACCAGGCCTCACGTGATTACCCAAACCTGCAACCTACCGTTCAAACAGATGATGACCTCCGTGGTCACTTGACGTCTGTGACAATCTAGTGGTTAAATGGGGCCATTGGGTCACATGGCATGGAAACGTACGTGTCGACAACGTCCGGGCCTCATTTCAAACGGCGCTGATGTTAAGATTGCGAGAGAAATGGGTATTGATATACGTTATGCGCGTCTACGGTATCAAACCCCTGAAATGGGTGAGAGTCGCAATGAAACAGTATTGATATACGTTATGCGCGTCTACGGTATCAACCCCCTGAAATGGGTGAGAGTCGCAATGAAACAGTATCTATACACAAAGGTCAACCGCGGTGAACCTTACCCTCAGAAACCTGATCCAGGCACAGTTCACAAGTCTAGGCGATTCAGCTTGCGACCACACGGTTGAACCGATAGCGCGGGTCCGGTTTCAACGATATCGATCTGTGGTAAAAGGGACGGAGCAGGCTTTGGTCCATGTTCCAGAGGCTCGCGGTCCGACACCTTAGATCTGTCAGTAGCACTTCTTTCTAATGAGATAAGTAAAGCTGCCACATTGATCAGCGAGAAAGTCTCATTCGATGTCGGGCCACACACATGGCTTAAGTTCATTCAACAGTAATTTTTTTTATCACTGCGTCTTATTACCTGTTCAGGCTATACGCATATATGATAACTACTCTAATGAGATAGGGATGAGGACAGAAGTGTTTTAGAGGTAATCTACACGTATTTGCGTGAAAGGAGAGTAAGGAACCATTTAGATAAAAAAAACACCGTCAGTAGACCTGACCGGTTTTCTAAGCCTGATCTCCCTGTCATCAGCAGGCCAGTCTAAAACGAGAGTGAGGCCTTAGACCATTCGGCCACTTAAGCGGTTAATAAAAAATGTTATGCACAATTTTAACACGTCTATAATTATTAGATGTGATTCAATAATTTCAAAACATTAATTTCACGAGTTATAAGGGTGATTTAAAAGGTGCTGCTTTTATTCCCTTTGAACAAGCTTCTTTATAATCTGGCGAACTCGCTGGTAAAATATTCTAAAGACGTGTCTTATTTTATTCTCTCGCATCATAGTTTTGAATACACAGCGAATAAAAGACTCTAGCTTACAAGTTGAACATGTCCAACTTTAAAGCTCCCGCAAAGCGAATAATTAGCTGCTTTTACCAGCAGCGTCAAAAGAAGCGTCGTATCAACGTTTTTAAGAGTGACCAGCGACTACCTTAATGCGAGAATGCGCGAGATGGGCAGCTGGCTACAAACCTTGTTTGAGACGCACGTGCGAGGTGAGTCGTTTTGTTTTTGTGAACTGTGGTATTTTTTTCGAATAGAATGGCGCCAAAACTCAACCGATTACAACACAATGAAATATTGATTATTCTTTAAACGTTGGAAAACTATCCAATCATTTGGAATATTAAATTAAAGGAGTATATATAGATAACATACTTACCGTAAAAAAATCGTTGGTAAAAATCTTTAGTAAAAAAAATTGAGTTCATAAAATAAGTTTTTGAAAATTAAATCAAAAAAATGTTTTCAGCAATTTTGAAAAAAAAAAATTGAAAGTATTTTAAGAGGGCTTATAATGATTATTGTGATTGTGAAGATGATGTTTGTTTTCGAAGCAAAACTTGGATAAGGGTAGTTTACTGAAAACCAATTTGATAGCTAATACCTAAATGGTCACAATCGTTTCAGTATTGTTGGAGGAGTTGTGGTGACAAGCTTATTTATTATTAATAAATGGCCCTGACCCACTTAACACACGTTCTATTCTCAAGGTGTCGAGAAATCAAAAATATGTATGTAGAGAACAATGTGTTTTACGCAAACATCGTTGTTTATTAAGAGGTTCTCTAATTTATTTATCTGAAGAACTAACTAATTAAAATGTAGCATATAGCCAATTATTTCAACTTCTTTTAGTTTGTCATAAAAATATTGTTTTCTTTAATAAATAAACTTACGTTCAATTTAAAAAAATCATGTTTTTAAAGAAGATGCATTTTTCGGCTATGACAATAGTAACTTAATGTAACCGCTTCAAAATAAAATTTGATTCCTCCAAGCATCTATGAATGCTTGATAACTAGTTATTGCAACCTTCTTTATTTTTATTTTTATTCTTACAGCACGCTTCAAAAATATTAAGGAAACATACAGGAAAGAATTAAATAAGGTGAATGGTAGCAAAAAAAGTGGAATGGACCCAGATACTTTGTACGTACCAAGATTGGCTTGGTACGAGAAAGCGGGTTCTTTTTTAAGAGAAGTAATCAGTACAGGAAGCTCATCATCAAACATGGTAAGCTGTATTTCTGTACAACAAACATAATGATTGGTAATAATACCCTAATTAAGTTAATATCCTTATATCTACAAGCTAAATAATACATATCCATAATACATTATTCAGCGCACTACAAGAACGCAAAAGTTAAAAGAAACCATTAGGCCTAATTTACATTGGGGTGATTTTCCAAAAAAAATCATCACTACGTAGGGGCGTTCCACTGCCATGGAATTGCTCCTTCTCCAACAAAGTACTAAAAAAACTGCTTTCTTACATTTTATGCATCGCACTTGTAGTTGTTACTAATTCTTAGTTCTACATCCACTAATTCTCTGACTTACCCTCGTCACTGTCCTTGGATAATATCTCCAGTAACTGGATGTTCTATATCATCATATTTGGATGGTAGGTATGTTGTTCTAGACGTCTGCCTGAGCCAGTTATGAATTGCACATGCTGCCCAAATAACTTTGTCCACCCTCTCAGACGCAAGGTTTATTTTTCGCATGAACACACCAAGTCTCCATACTAGGATGCCAAAAGTGTTTTCAGAAACACCCCTTGCTCTAGACAATCGATAGGATAAGTTCTTGTTCATTATGTGCTCTCCTGCTTTAAGGTTTCAGTAGATTAAAGAGCAAAGAGATATCGTCATCTCCAACAATCACTGCATCTTCTGGTGGATCAATTGACTTCTTTTCAATTCCCTAAATTCTCTGAAAACAGCACTGTCACTTGCTCGGCCATTTGCTTCTATTTCAATAATCATAAAATTATAGTCATCATCTACCAAAGCAAATAACATTGTGCTGTAGGTTCCTTTGTAATTGTAGAATAGAGAACCCCTATTGACTGGGCAGAATATCTCAATGTGTTTGCCATCGATGGTGCCAGCACATTTGGGGAAGTTCCATCATTTCTCAAATCCCTTCATTATGCGCTCCCATTCCTCACGTGTGGATGGTGCCTAAAACAAAATAACAGGACTTTAATGTAAATCAGAAATGTTAGTAAGTTTTAAAATGACTAACACATCATTTTCTATATTTTCAGAATGAAGGTCCTGATGATCAATCAGGAAAGGGTAAAGGGAGGTCTCTTGAGGAGTTGAAGGATCATGACGGTACTGAGCTTACCCGGCAATTGGAAACGTCCCACGATGGGAATGAAGGCCATGTTGCAGACCAGAGAAGAGGTAACAGCACAGTGGAGGAGAGAGAAGGTGAATTTGAGAAAACTAATAAGCGAAATGAAAATATCCCAAAAAGGTAACATCAGACTTTTCAACATACAACAATGATGTAAGAGATGTCATGGAGCATCTTGACAGTGTTGTTTTTTCAAATATCTCAAAAACAGATGATGAAAATGATCAGTTTGGCAGATATGATGCATCGCAACTTAGGTCTTTGGGCCCCACTTGGTCTGTTCTGCTGAAAACAGAAATCCAAAATGTTATAACAAAGATTGTTTTGAAATATCTGCCTGGACTCAACCTGGAACTAGCAATGCTTTTTCTTTTCCCTACTATGGATCTTATCAACCTCTTTTAGGAGATGTATCGAACAATCCTTCATCTGTTTCCAGCAATCAATCCCATCCTTCGACTCCCCCCACAAGTATTGGCCAGCTGAGTACACCATCGTATTCTCCTCCCTAAACACATACCACTACACTGCCAATACCTTCTCTATCTAACCAGCTCACCCAATTCAATAGGTCTAGTGGGTAAATTGAGGATGACATCCATATATTAAATAGCATCTTGAATTCCTAAAAAAGGAGTTTAAATTGTATAAACCTTCATTAAATCAATACACAGTTTTGTAAAAAAATAACTCTTGTTTGTTGTTTTGAGTTTATAGAGTTTGTATTTTCCATAGAATTTAGAGTATAAAGTTTTTTGTTTTTTAGTTTGCTACGCTTCTTGCTACGCGTAAGTACAGATTGCACTAGTAGGTTAAGGATGTGGGATGAATTTAAGAGGAAGTGAATCCTCACATTTGTGGAAAGAAAGAGTGAAAAATAATTTAGAAAAAAACCCTCAGTTCACACAAATGAGATTCGAACCTCGATCTCCCCGTCCTCTGCAGTCAAGTTCAACACAAGACTGACGCGTTAGACCTTTTGGCATTCGAGGCAGGTAGTATTAGAGTAAAGCTTGAAAAGTTTAAAATTGAGTTAAACAAGTTGAAATGAAACAAGTTATTTTTAATGGTAAAATGGAATTAAGCTTGTTAAAATTAAAGAAACAAGATAGGCTAAATTCGGGTACCTTCAAGTAGTCCCACAACACTTGTTTGATTGCAACAAGAACGTCGGGCAGGAATTTAAAAATAGTGCAGGCTGGAACTATAAAGAGCAGCTGCAGTGACTCATAGGACTCCCCTGTGGCTAAGTAGCGAAAAGTTATCTCTAGTTTGGTCCGGGGTGGAAGAGCAGGCCACATCAGAGTATCCTTCTTCTGTATAGTTGGATGTACCTTCTTCAAGAGTTCTTCAAACTTCTCACACTTTGCGGTACGTGGTTGGGTCCTCCAATGCTAGTTCCTTAGTTAGATTATCTGAAGCACCGTGAGATAGCCTCCAACCCATCCACTTCCGTGTCCACACTTTTTTTATTTTTTTTATTCACGGAATCAAGTATATGTGCTTGAAGAGTTCGCGCACAGAGGGCAACAGCGGCTCGTATTACATCCACATACACTACTGATGTCATGACACTCAAGCATGGCTAAACTTTTTGGAAGCATCGTGTAAACGTTTAGCAGATAGCGAGTTTTGCAGCCAGATATTCGCTCAGGGAAAGCGTCAAGGTGGCGTTAAAATAAGTCAGCGAATAGCGTCAAAAGCAGCACCATGTGAATCACCCTATAGGGGGGTAAATTTTGCCATTTTATAATTTTTGTGTACCATTGTTAAGGTAAAGTAATAAATATATGGGGCTGAAATTTAGTATAATTAGATATTCATATGAGTTGTACACGATGAAATAATTATAATATTAATATTATTGATACAATATATCAATACATGTCCTTAAAACCGATCTCCTAAATATATGATAGAAACGTACTATTTTAGTTTTATGAAAATAATACTTTTGTTCATTTAACTTCGTTCAAATTTAGCAACTGATTAATTATATTAATAATTTGAATGTGACAGCTAAATGCAATGTGAAATAATAATTCTTACAAAATATAGTTTGTTGATTTTTGCGCTGAAAGGTGTACATTTATTGTTAAAAAGTTATTCGGTTTAATACGAACAACATTAGATAATTTATTATTGATCAAACAGTGAACATAGAGCGTAAAGAGGCATCTAAAGGTCACATAAATAGTATTGTTATTACTTTTAATCTTTAAAAAAGTTTATACTCGCATCAATGAGAAGGAAATGAAATATGAAATGAAATATAAAGAAGACTTGGAAAATAGGAAATTAAAAAAGAATATTGTATATACGTTCTAAAAAAAATCGGCACAAAAACTTAAACATTCATGATACAAAAAAATAACTTCTACTACAATCTAGTACGAAATAAAGTTGAATACATTTTCTCATACCTTTAAGGTCTATCTATTTGTTACTAGCTATCTATTACTATTTTTACTATAAATACAAAATAAAGTATATATATTTCTAAATACGTTGTTTTCTTTCCAAACCTTATCCAAACCAAACCCAAATTCTTATATACATTGTTTTTTCTTTTGACTATTTCAGGTATTTGCGCTTAGCTTTTATAGTTATATTATTTCCATATTAATACAGCACTTGTCAAGAATAAAAATAGTTAATTATATCTATATGGTAAATTGGTTAAACTTTTAATCACCAGAGGGAAGAGCATGTAGATAAAACATTGTTCTGAGCTCAATTGTTATTTTTTTGAAATTTAGTCTCCAGAGTGTAGCTTAGATCAGTGATTCTTAAAACTTTTACCAATAGCGAACCACTTAAGATGCGTTAGATGCGAATTCAGACCACTCAACTTAATAAAATGCTGCTACCTACATATTTCCTTGGATAAATAGAAAATTTTACTAATATAGTTGTTTGTAAATCAGTAAAATACACTATTTTTATCTGACCGTGTTTCTTATACACAATTCAAATGATATGCTACTTGTGATACAAAGGATTGTTTACTTAGCAGTCAATATTGTACTCTTTAGATCTTTACCAGTAAATTATTTTTTTTATTCCTCTTGTCTTGTCTGCCTACCATCTGACACACCTCCACGGACATCCCTTTGAGAACCATTGGCTTAGATGATTATTTATTATTAGGTGTTCTGTCTTACGACAGGTCCATTCCTTTTTTCAGTGAAACTTAGACCACCAATGCGCCCTGTCCTCTGCCTCCTCCTTCAGCTCCCATAATGTTCTTCTTTCTTTCAAATTAACTATTGAATCCTCCTTCTTCCTAAGCTCCTCTTACCCTCAACCTCTCCTTCCATGACGTCATGTAGATGACTGTACTTCCTAAATATCTTATGTAAAAATTACAAACATTATTTTATATAAAAATGTTCAAAACACACGTTTAAAATAAATATTTATGTATATTTACTACGGATAAAGGTAACATTTATGTTTACAAAATACAGGAGAAAAAATTTTGATACCGATAACGGCCATTCACAAATATATAACTAAACATCTGTTGAAAAATGACACATATACACGGAAATCTACTCTTGAGTCCAGGTGGTTTTTTTTTCGAAATATGTTTAGATTCATTTATTTGTATTATGTTTGTGCGTTTTCACTCACAGACAATATATTTGTGGATGAGAAAATTATGAATGGTAAATTTGAATAAAAGGGATCAATATTTTTACATGCTATAGGTTTATACAAGCAAGTAGGATGCAAAAAAACCCTTATTTTTACAAGTTAGGGACACAAAAAAAACGTGCATCCACAGCCAACCACGTTAAGATATTGAAAAAAAAATGATTAAATTATTCTTTTCACCCTGTCTGAGAGTTCAAGAAATTACAAAATTAATGAATCGTCAGAAATCTAAACCTAAGGGGAAAAAAAAGTTCAGGTGTGATAGAAGAAAAGATAACTAATTTTATCAAATATTAGCAGAAGTACCTGCGGCAACGCTTTTCTTTGCTTCAGACAGAAAGAAAAAAAAAACTCTTCATTTTATTTTCTTCCAGCACAGTTTTTAAGAAATCTAATCAAAAATTTAAAACTCCGACTTCGAGGTCCACAGGGACTATTAGTTTTAAAATATCAGCCCTCTCTGCATACGGTAGATATGGCGCAATGCCCAAGACAGACAAATTCTTCATTTTATTGATATAGATTATAGACAATACATAAAACTCAAATAGGTAGTATAAAATAGGGTGTGAATAAAACGATAGAAATTAGAGCGAAAGAGGGTGAGAAACTGGAGAGCGGAAATAAACTTTTTTTTTATCACCGCGTCTTACTAACTGTTCGGGTTATACGCTTATGTATCGATTACGTTAATAGTTCTTAGGAATTGGGAAGGTTATATTAAGAGGAAGTATACACCCATTTGCGTGGTGAGAGAGTGTGGAAAACCATTTCGAAAAGCCCTAATTACACCCGGCTTAGATTTGAACTCCAATCTCCCCGTCATCGGTGGTTTAGTCTACTACGAGAGAAACGCGTTAGACTATGCGACCACCTAAGAAGGTGGAAATAAATCATTGTTTTGATAATAAGACTAATAATATGGAGGCTTCTAGGGCTTGTTACTGTAGTTCAGATGGACCCAAGCAAATACATATAGGATTTATAGCTGATGTTTTTCATCACCTCTTACACCAGCCAATGTATTCAAATTTAGTTACATTAACGGAGTAGAACTGAGGAAGGCAGAATTGGAAGAAAATATACCCGCATTTGCATGTAGGGAGATGGATAAACCAACCAGAATAAATTACACTCATTACACTTAAACGGGATTCGATCACGGGGAAAAGGGACAAGATGAGCTTTTACGCTTGGTCCACGTATCCACCGATGTTTATCCTGAAAATGAGCTACCAGCTTAATCTATAATAGGCTAGTTAGAGATCAATATTTTTGCTAACCGGCCATGTGGTGTACTTGTCTGTGCACATGGCTACGAGCTTAAGGATCCAGGGTTCAATTAACGGCTGGTACCTTGGGTATTTTTCCCTTAAAGGGAATGGTCCCAACGGTCACCAGTGTTTGGTTAATTAAGCTTAAGTTAGGTTTAGAGTAAAAACGGCTATACAAATTCATAGTATCTAACATAATGTGACGGGCTATTGGCAGTTAACCCGCATACACCAATAAATCCGCCCCAAAACATTACGTGAAATAACCATCGCCATATACCCCAGTTGACTAACCTCTTCATAAGCCTGGTCGGCCAGCTCCACCACGATATCTCACTACCAAAGCACCTCTGACTTCGTTGGATTTTATAATGATAGAAACGAATGCCTAGCCCATTCAACACTTCGAAATAAACAATTGATCTTCACGCCTGCGCATTAGCCGCTCGTCGCCGATGGGCCTAAATATGATGGTCTTAGGGCCAGTTTCATAGGGCCAGTTTCATAGTCAAACTTAGCATGCCTAAAGTGCGAGTCGATACTAAATACAGGACGACACCTACCTAGACCAAAATGGAATGGGCCAGTTTCGCATATGAAACTGGCCCATTCCATTCAATTTCAGGTAGGTGACGTCTTGTGTTTAGTATAGCGCCGCACTTGAGGCGTACTAAATCTGACTATGAAACTGGCCCTTTGTATTTGATTAACCGTCGGCCCCCCTCACCCCCCACTCTCGTTCCTTGATCATGTGCTAAATTAGAAGCGTATATATGGAGGTGGTTTAGTCTAAGAAAAAGTGGAATCTCTAACTCATTCAACTTGTGGATTTCAATTGTCTTCTGGGCCGCTGCTCGGGGATCGTGCTGCCCAATATAGACTGCTAAATTCCAGGGAGATGGAAGAAAACTCTATCTGCATGGCTCGGCTCTGATAGCGCCTCGCCACAACGAACATGTGATATTATTTACCATTTATAGTTTTCTCTCCGACCCAGCCTCGGGCGCATGAAACATTAGACAATAATTATGACGTTATTGTTTTAATCGATCATCTTTTTCCCTGTACGGGATTTTGTCTAGTGTGTTTAGCAAAATGGCTAATAAGGATAGTTATGAGCTCTGTGTCTTTTGACCAGCCTTTAAGTCGCTTAACGACGGTTGGTATAACTGCTCTTGCCATAGTGATTTAAGTAATTAGCTTGGGCTCAGAATGACCTGACTTAGGGTCATAATCTATTTTTAGAGGCCTAATTGGGTGGATATTATTTAGTAGACTGTGTTGTCGTTGTCTTGGGCAGCTAGGGGTTAGTTGTGCGTGCTTGGAATGGCCAGTGGTTTCAATTATTTGTTGTTTACACCCGGCGTCCTTAAGACGCTATTGGGGCCTGGCGCTTCGACCTTTTTGATTACAATACTTTATTGTTGATGTACCTGTTTTTTTAAAGGGTTGCTTTATACTAGAGCATACCTAGTTTGGATTAGAACTATAAATCTTGTATGCTATTGTTTTAGTTCCTATGGGTCTAAGTCAGGATATTTGTATGCTAATATTCATACTAACTGAGCCTTGTGTGCTTGTATTATATTTATTTTATAATGTATCTACGTAACCCCTCTGGTTTGATTGCTCGAGCAGGTAACTTCGTAAAGACCAGTTAGAACTGCTTGGATGTAATTAGCTTTCTTGTTCCTCGGATTAGATGAGATATTTTGACATGTTAGGAGACTGTATTTGCACCCCAAATTCTGTGCATTATATTCTCTTGTTGATAGATCTGTAGATAAGGTTGATCACAGTTATTGTAGACGAGTATGTATATAGTTGTTAGTATGAAAGTAGAGCTGGCTAGTTCTTTGCAGAGCTACCGCCCCCCCAATTAAGAGCTTCCTTTTTTTCTTTTTTCTTTTTTTGACCTAGTGGACTGGTGCGCTGGTATGTAATAATCTTGTGTGGTTTCTTGACAAGTTTAAAACTAATTATCATGTTATATCGGTTATAATCCAAAAGCAGTTCTGTGGTCCTTATCTAGCTTGTTTTTACTTTTAGTGTTAACAAAGCTTCTATTGATAGCCGTTAAATATATTTACTATAACTTGTATTTTTTTTTACGATTTTCTCTTTAATAAACGTATATGTTCATTTAAATCACTATATTGACATGTGTAACCTCCCTCCTCCTGTTAGATTATCTACCGTACCGTTCATACATGCTCCCTCGGGATAGTGTCTGACGGTACAATCAAATCATCTAATTGCGGGACAGAGTGTATGCTATATCCTGGGCAAAGTTCTGTGCAAACAGAATGGTTAATAGTCTATACATAAAGCGAGCGAATATGGATTTCAAGTCTCTCCCGATCATGTATGCTATTCTATAATATATATATATAGTTAATCTCCCCCCCTCGGCTTTGTTGGCCGTATGATCAAAGGCGTCATTATCCCAATAGACTGGATTGTTGATGAAGGGGAGATCGGGCTTCGAATACTGATCGGGTGAATTGAGGGATTTTTATTTTTTCTAAATTGTATTTCATTCTCCTTCCACACAAAGGTGGGTACACTTCCTCAAAGTTCAACCTACCTCATACCTAGCACATTAACGTAATTAGCGCACACGCGTATAACCTGAACGGTTAGTAAAACGCAGTTCTAAAAACAAATATTCGTTAGTTAGTTCTTGCCTTCTCTGAAGGGTACGTGGTTTGTCACTGATCTGGAGGCTGAGGCTCAAACCCCTGCTAGGTATACTGAGAGTATTTTTTCCTTAATTATTTCCTAATCTCCCTTGACTCAAATTTTGTTACGCTTCCTAAAATTTCCACCAAAAAAAACAAACTACAACAGATAGTAGAAGTGAATATACTGATATTGTTGACTTGAGATATGTTGGATATCATTTGCATAAGAATATCATATATTATATGTGCAATACTTTTTAAAATTTTCACTAGTTCTTCTGTATGACAGGATAACAAGCTAATGACAATACCTCGTCTGTAGGTGTGAGTTATTCTTTGTGTGTCCCTTCCCATCTTGCAGCTTTCTACTTAATCAACAGATTTCAACCAAACTTGGAATGAATTCCCATTTTAGGTTTATCGTTTACTTTTAGACCACTGTAGCAATCTCAAGAATGTTCAAAGTTTAAATATACGAGTGATTTCGTCAATGTCTAACGTTCAAAAAGTTGCAAGTATTTTGTTACAAAGTTGGCATAGATCTACTTGGAATGCTACTTACTCATTCTTTCTATGGTATTAGGAAATAGAAAGCCCATTGTCGTACTTACAAAAATTCCCCACTTGTCTTTATCTTCAGCTAGTTCTACCCAGCCCACCTCACTACAGCATGTCTCTTTCAAGTTCATTTTAATGTTATCCTCCCATCATCGTCTAGGTCTTCCCACTGGTCTCTTTCCATTGGGCTTACCAATCAATACCCTGAAAACGGTTCTAGTTTCTTACATTCATGGTGAATGTTCTGCCCACCGTAATTTGTGAAATTGTATCGTTCTAACAATTTTAATGAGTATGTGGTATCCTTTGTAATTCCCTCCACTTCCCAGTAGCTTCATCCCTTTTTGGACCAAATANTTTTTTTTTTTTTTTTTTTTTCCAAGCAAGGTAAGAGATCGTGTTTCACTCAAATAGAGAACAACCAGTAGAACTATGGTTTTGTTTATTCTGAGTTTTACATTCTTTGACCGAAGGCGAGATGTTTGGAAGGCTAAACTATACATAAACAAAAACTGGGTATCTATATTTTAAGTTTAAATGCATTATATAAAAAAAAAAGTGTGCAAATGGCAAACCAAAAGTTAAAAAAAAAAACTAAATGAATTTGGTAATATTTTCTCATTCCTCTATAGTATGAATATTATTAGTAAATATCTATTATGTATGACTGAATGTGTAGTATTGGACGTACTGTCTAAGGTTATGTTATACCTTATATCACGTGCTGAGATATTTTGTGTTTATCTTCGCTAAAATTGAGGCTTCCCCATTTTCAGCGACGATTTATATTTGTTCTGGAATTAAATCAATTTGTAAATCATCTTATAACTTAATCAGTTAGTTCAGAAAGTTAAGGTTAAATAGTTATATAATATAAGTTTATAACTTTTATATGATTTTGTATTTATTCTTTATGTTATACTATTCAAATAAAGTGATAGCCTTAAAAAAAATCGTGCACCTGACTATACCAGCGTCCACCCATATGCCTTCTACCACAGGCTCTAACATATTTAGTTTTCATGGGGAGGAGGGAATGGGAAAGAGAGGGAAGCACACGTGGACAAACGTGGAGATTTTAGCACCTTCTAAAGGGGTTTACATACAAACCCTCATATTGAATAGGCTGAAGTATGATTGTGTGAGACAAACTGTTTGCATGTGAAATTCTGTGGCCACTCTGGACTATTTTTTATTATATACCTTCCTTTCCACACAAATTGCTTTAAAAAAAATACTCCGTTTAGGGAAAGTAGAAAAATAAAATAGTTAAAGTAGACGTTCTCTCAAAGACCACAAGACTAACCAGGGATATCAATGTGAGATGTGTTTCTTTTATGTTTTATATAAATTATTTTACTGTCATCACCATGCCTTACCACCTGTTAAAGCTATATGCATTTTTGATCATTACTTTAATGGGGTAGGGATGAGGAAGGAAGGAAGGTAGTCTACCCATATTTGCGTGCAAGGAAAGTGGAAAATGCATCATTAGCGAGCCAGTCTAACGTGAGTGTCCACTTAGATCATTAGGCCACTAAATCTGGTTTTGATAATGATAAAAACATATATATATATATATATAGTTTTCCCCATTTGACTGTGGTTTGATGAGGAAACTATTCTTATCGGGACCTCTGAACTGCCATTGCGTACAGCTGGATATACGTCTACTGCAAGAACAAGGGGATTTAATAAACATAATGTTGTCAAGGTTTTACATTGCTGAAGTTTTTATTAAATGGACACCAATATCCTTCACATACAATGTGGATGAAATAAGCATAGCAACAGTGCAGACAAAATCAAGCAAAGTTCCTGTCTGCAAAGGTAGGTGGGTGCAATAGCCTCGGCAGTATAAGGAGTGTTGTCAATGGCAGTAGCCTTCGTTTCTGCGGGTGGATATCTCATACCCCATTATGATATTTTCCACGACAGAGAATGAAAGCAGAACTGTGTGCTAGTTCTCCGCCTAGGTGTTTGTTTGAATGCAATGGGTCAGGGTGGATGCAGTTGGAGACATTCTCTCTTTGATTCGACCTTATTCTTAGCTATCCAAACCAACAAAGGATGATCCTGTCTTTTTAATCATGAATATCCACTCAACTAATACAAACAAAATCTTTAAGGTTGTAAATCATGCCATAGAAAATCATGTTACACTTCTTTGTTTGCCACCTCATTGTAGTCATAAGTTCCAACCATTATACGTGTCATTCATGGTACCCCTTAACACATTTTACGTGTCAGCAGTTAAGAAATGTCTTCGTAATAGCTCAGGCCATGTGGCGACCCAATATCAAGTAATTAAGCTTTTTGGGGAGACTTATTTGAAGTCAAGCACACCATCAACATCAATTTGTTCAAAGAGTGTGGGCTCTTCCCAATCGACCACGACCTTTTCGAAAAGGCTGACTTTGTACCTCCAGTCCCAACAGATAGGCCAGATCCAAATTGTTCAACTCTAACAGCTAATACTGAGGAGGTGACCTCACAAATCTCACAATTTACGGAAACTTCTACTAAAAATCGAAAAGATGTCGTCCTTTTTGTTGTACACACATCCGGAGCCTATCCTCAAAGATCTGAATTGCACTTAACAACATTTCTTCTGGGACACATGCTATTTCTTCGTGAATGGCAAATTTCAGCTCGTCAACTGTTCGAGGTTTCCGAACGTAGACTTTAGATTTCAGGTAACTCCAAAGAAAGAAATTGCAGACAGACAAATCTGGTGAGCGTGGGAGCCAAGGGACACCATCGAAACGTGAAATTACGTGTTTGGGAAACATTGGCCGAACAACTATCATCGAAGCCCTTGCCGTTTAGGCTGTGGCTCCATCTTGTTAGAACCAGATTTCTTCCATGTTGACGCGTAAACTTCGAAGTTTGGACACAACCTTTTTTGTAACATGTTGACATAGCGCCTTGAAGTCACTGTTACTGTGGCCCCTTCGTCTTCAAAAAAGTAAGGTCTAACAATCCCCACTTTCAAAACGCCGCACCAAACTGTAACCTTAGCACATTGGAGAGGTCTCTGGTGTAATTCGCGTGGGTTCTCTGCTGCCCAAAATCTACAGTTCTGTTTATTCACATAACCATCCAAATGTAAACGTGCCTCATCACTCATCATGCACATTACATCATCAGAAGCAATAATTTCAAGCATTCTTTCACAAAACAGTCTGCGTTGGATCAGCTTTTGCACAATCATGATTTTGTACGGATGGAGTTTTAACTCATCGTTTAGGATGAGCTGTATCGAGCGACGAGACAGACCCAAAGTTAGTGCACAACGCCTAGTGGAGCGCCGAGGACTCTGAAGAACGAACCTTCTCCCATTCTCAATATTTTCTGGGGTCCGAGCCGTACAGGGACGGCCAGTTGATTTCCTCGATTCCCTCTTCATAACGGATCCAGTTATGCGAGATGATTCAACCCATCGGAGTATTGTGCTATGATCAGGTACCACCCCATTACGCGCAATATTGTACTGTAGACGGAAAACATGTTGGACTGTAACATCTGGATTATTATTTCTAAAGAATTATTCGACAGTAAAAACGCGATGCTCAATGTTCCACTGAGTCATGGCTACTAAAACAGAACTGTATGAACAATAACTTTATAAATAGAACTACTCACAGGTGGTGTAACCTTGTCGCTGACCTTCCCCCTCACAACTACTACTACCCATTTTAAAAATGTGCGTTCTTTTTGCGGCACCCTGTATATTTATTCAACAATAATGCCTAAAAAATATTTTGAAAATGTCTAAATCATTCATAAAAGTGAACCAAATAGGACGCAAAAAACCCTCTGAAACTCAAAAATGTCTAAAAAATAACCAATCAAAAAACGTTTCCACAACCAGGAAATCATGACCAGAATGTATGTTCACATGAGAATGGTATGTAATGTACCAAACAAAGTTGACATGTCATCAAAATCCGAACCCTACTCAAAAGTGATATTAGTTGACTGATCTCTCTATCTCTCTCGCATTTTCGGACATGATAGAACGTACAATTATCCCCAAATGGGTTATTAAGAGATATATATGATGTCGTGGGTCGCCTCATAGGGTGGGTTACGTTTATAAACATCAAAGCGACTTGTCCAGCATTGCAATTAGATAGTTGTTATCACTGAGTTAACAAAACATCACTGGTAAATTAGCATCCAGGTAAGATAGATGTAATATACGACTTCCCTTGTATTGTAACACAAGTGGCAGGGATATCATGAATAACCCCATATTTAGATTATTTTTTCACTGAATATTACTAACTGTTTGGGTTAGACGCTTATGTAATAGTGTGTTAGCGATGAGAAAGGTTGAATTTAAAGGAAGTGTGCCACATTTACGTGGCGGGAGAGTAGAAAACCATTTATGAAAAATCACCCTCAATACATCTAACTGGGATACAAACCTCAATCTCCTCTTCCATCATCAGCAGTCTAATCTATTGTAAGAGTGATGCTTTAGTCCATGTGACCACTGAAGTGGGTTGTGGCTCGATTCTGTTACAGAAATAGTCTTACTTGCTTACTTGGACTAATAAGCTTAGTGAGTGAGCTACACGCATCTGTGGTCAAATGGTCTCGATAAGGTGTCACTCTCGCAATAGACTAGATTAGCCTATCGAGATTTGGGCTCAAAGCACGCTCAATTGTAATGTTGGTGATTTTTACTAAATGGTTTCCCACTTACCCCCCATGTAAATGCAGGTAAATTTTCTCTAAATTCTATCTTAACAATCATTAACACATTTAGTGGTATATATATATATATATATCACTAACACATTTAGTGGTATATATATATATATATATATCACTAACACATTTAGTGGTATATATATATATCACTAACACATTTAGTGGTATATATATATATATATATATATATATTTATATATTGTAATCGCTTTGCCCTATATTGGAGATGTGCTTTGTTTAGAACTAACATAATAGTGTTGAAAGAAGCGAGCGAAAGAACTGGTCAAGTTTAATTGTTATGATGAGTTAGTAAACATTAGGAAGATACCGCTGACAACTCAAAACAACTTGTCCTCGTTGTTCTCGGCAACTGGGCCGATTTGAAGTATAAATGGTTCTGTTTTAAAGCTATCGAGGCTGACAAAATGATATCTATTCAGAGGGGTCACTCTGCCCCTTTTCGGGGCCACGTGGATAAGAACATCGGGTACTTTTGTTGAAGGGCAACCGTCGTGCTCAAGGTACCGGGTTTGAATCTGCGGAGGTGTCAGTCAAGCCATCAGTTAGGAATTCCTTACCAATATAGCTCTCTCGCGAGATTCTACGCCAAAGTCCTTATATCTTTTTGTAACATATTTTTAATGTCACATTTTTATAGTAGCCTGTAGTGCTATTAATAAACCCTAAAAACCAAAGACTTCTGTAAATTAAGAGCCCACACATCTATTTTGCCGCCGTCCCTATCCTTCCCCGCAAGCTGTCCTGACAGTGACAGATTAGGCCCGCAGGAATGGGTGGGGGTAGCGACAATATATAAATGTATGTGTTTTCCCGAAAGGAACGAGAAGAAAAGAATCTTATCGAATCTTTGTCTAGTGATGTCATGGCTAAGCCCTTGGCTACATTTTTACAAAAACATTTAATTATTTTTCATCTCTATACACATTTATACAATGAATAAACTTTTTAGCTATGGACTTTGTACGTTTGATTACTCCACCTTACGGTCATATTGTAATTTTTACATGCCTCCTTTATTGCATAGAAAAATTACCGTTGTATACTATTTTATCATGTGCCTAGTTCTCTGAACAAATTCTGAGCTTAGGATTCAGGTTTCAATTCTTTACATGGCCAAAATATTCTTTTTAGACCGGGATCACCCTCAACTTAACGTCAACGTAATGCTGAATTAATATTCACGTAACGTAACGTAATGTAACGTGACGTGAAGACTCTCCTCGTGTTTTTAAATGAAAGCTATCAAGATGCTGTTAGCTTAACGTTCACTTAACTTAAGAGTTGTTCACGCTAAATGAAGGGTACCACGTGTTCTAGCTAGTTAATCATGCTGTGAACGTCAACACGGCTATTTAGTACTTCATTTGTTTGTTTATAGTATGCAGACAATTCTTTGGTATAGTTTGTTTGTCCAAGTCTCGTGAACTCTAAAACTTTGAAGCCTTTTGTTACACTTTATTTTGTTTATCCAGTAAGATCATGCAATAGGATGATCCCTAAGTGCTTAGTTTCATTTTAGTAAACAATTTATTTCTAAACCCTCCAAATTCGTAGTTTGTGTTTATCTCAAGTTGTTACGTTACGTTACATGGATCCTGATTAAACATTTGTATAGTAAGTGAACGTTACGTTACGGGAAGGGTGAACGTGATCCTGGCCTAACTGGAGATTACCCTCACACAATGATAAATTGAAGGTCTGGAGAGTAAGTGCACTGTCAGTCGCATGCTGAAATAATTAACTCTTTAGTAAAGTGTGGGCAAATATCCCTAAGAACTTTGCTAACATTTTATTAAGATTAATACATAGCTAATTTTATTTTAGTGGAACGCGTTTTACTACTCTTTCAAGCTATCTTTCATTTAAATTAATTCAAGGACACAACGAGGTGAATCGTAAATAATTCAAGGTTAATATTCTGCATAATTATGGTAGAACCACATTGAAAGTCATTTGAAAAAAGTCTTCAGTTTACCCGGCCGGGAGTCTAACCGGATCTCGAAAGATAGGGTCGAAGCTGAGCCTTTCAATCAAATAGACTGACAGTAAAAAAAAAAGGTGTAGCTTTGTTTTTATACCCACGCTATAATTCTATAAATTTCTAATAGCGATTTAACTGAAGGAGTTTGAATATTAATAAAATTAAATTTTACTTATTTGTAGAGAGTATGGGAAACCACAATACCGAACATAAATCACCCAAAATATATTTGGTCTAGATTGAACACTGTAGTTGAGTACTATGCTGTAATCACGAGAAAAAAAAGTTAACTCAGTGGCCTCATGGTCTAACGCACTATTCTCCTCTTAGACTTGACTGCCGATGACGGGAAGACCGAAATTCGAATCTCAATCGGGTGTACTGTGGGTGCTTTTCCCAAAAATGGTTTTCCACTTTGACTACATGCAAATGTGGGTACACTTCCTCTAAATATAAGCTTCCTAATCCCTAAAACCATTTGCGTAATTATTACATAAGCGCATAAATCGAACAGGTAGTAAAACACGTTGCTAAAAAAAAAAAGTTCACTTTGTATTCTCGTAACAGAAAGAAATATAGTGTGTGATCAGGTTTCAAATAATTGAGAAACAAATTGCTCAATAAAATGACACTCAGGAAGTTAAGGTTGATTAGACTTTGAATACTTTCAATAGATGCAATAGTGGAGCTACACGGCGTTTTGATATTCTTGAAACATGAACGAATGAACTATACCGAAGAAGGCGTCTGCACATCATAAACAAACAAATGGAGTACTAAATAGTCATGTTGACTTTGTAAGCAACGTGATTGGCTGGCACTAACACGTGGTACACTTCACGTAACTTAGCTTCACAATTCGCCCTTAGACGACTCTTACGTTAAGTGAAAATCACGTTAAGGTTAGTTTTAAGTGCAACGTGATGGTTTACATTTTAAAAACACGAGGGGATCCTTTATATTACGTTACGTGAACGTTTAGTTGATCGTTATCCGGGCAATAAAGTCTTTTACGCCATTCTTGTATGCATCCTTCCAGGTAGAACATTGCTTAAATTTAATCCTCTCTATATTGTTTACAAATGTTCTTTATGTCTCAAATAATATAATGAGGCACTTGAACACATGAGTTGGTTCTTAAGAACTTGAATACCTATTAATATGTGAAGTTTTAAATGATTCTACTAGCCCTTATACATTTTTCTGTTTAAGTTTTCGCTTTGACATCAATATAATTAGCGAGTTTTTTTTTTTTTATATAAAAGAGAGCTGAAACAAAGACAAGGAGATTTGAATAGATACCTGACATTTCAATCATCCTCTTTTGCCTTTTGTAATTTAACCTTTCAAACATAGGAAAATATATCTCTTGTGAAGTTCCCGGTTTTTCAATGAAAAGGCTATGATTTTTCCCATCAGTATAATCATGCTCAAATGTATTTATGCACTTCAATAAGGATGCATTAATAAATATAATATACAATTATTTTAATGTGAGAAAGAATGAAGAGAAAAATCAAAGCTTAACTATTTTCGATGATATGACTGTAAATAAATTTTGACCAAACCCTTTTTTATAGCAATTAGGTGCTCTGTATTAGGAGAGGTCCATTCCGTTTGTCAGTGAAACTTGGACCTCCAATGTGCCCTGTCCTCTGTCTCCTCCTTCAGCACCCAGAATTTTCTTATTTCCTTCAAGTCATCTAGTATTTAAATCCTCCTTCTTCCTAAACTCCTCTTTCCCTCAACCTTTCCTTCTATGACGTCGTGCAAAAGACAGCTCCGCCAAAGGATATGTGTCTGATCCAGTTTAATTTGCGCCAAAGAATCAAATCCAAAATGGTTCTCTTCTCACCCACTCTTCTTAGGACTTCTTCATTTGTCACCATGTCTGTTCACCGGATCTTCTCAAGTCTTCTCTAGCTCCACATTTCAAAGCTCTCCAAGTATTTCCTTTCCATTTTCCTAAGAATCCAAGTGTCTGCTCCATACAGCGCAATGCTCCAAATGTAGCATTGCATCAGTTTCTTCCTCAGTTCCAAACTCAACTTGCTGGTTAATAGTAACCTCTTCTGGTTGAAAGCTTCCTTGGCCATGGTGATCCTCGATCTAATTTCTTTAGTGCAGTAGGCATCCTTTGTAAGCGGACTTCCCAGGTACTTGAACTTCTCTACGTTTATATTTTTTGGAAACCCCCTAATATTTATTAATATTGATAATTTTTAAATACCATATTATTTATTAATATTGATGATTACTTAAATATTTAATTATGTTTTAGTAGCTCCAATGTAGATATAGCTTTTTACTTCCAAATAATTCAAAATACTGGTTTCCAAATAGATGAGTTTATCTCTCTAAAATTAATAACATTGGCGCTTTAAAACATTAATTTTGAAATGATACAATGGGATACGGTTTTCTAGTCATCCGCAAAGTCTAAAACATCAAACATGTTTTTTGTGGGTTTTTTTACCAGTGCCACCTTGTTGGCCTTTATGTAAAGAGAAAATATAAATTTAATCAATATGTAAAGCCTTTTACAAGGCGATTTAACTTCGACGGAATCTGTGTGATAAAAATGATTTAATAATTTAATCAATTTCTACTTCGATGTTAACAGTTTAGGGTTAACTTTGATTGATTAGTTTTTAAATATAATTATATAAATGTGTTGATCTACATACATATATGTGTATACATAATGTTTTTCCGTTAATTCGTTTTAACACAAGGGTTAATGGTATAGGACGTCACTCTCCAAATAGATTGCACTGGGAATGACGAGGAGATCGGTGTTAGAATCTCGGTCAGGTGTATTGAAGGTGGCTTTCCCTAAATGTTTTCCCACTCCACCTCCACACAAATTTGGGTATATCTCCCCTTAATTTAACCTTTCAAATCGATATCACATTAACGTAATTATTTCATATGCATACAACCCAAACGGTTAATAACACGGGGTGACAAAACAAAAACAAAAGGGGTCTTTAGTAGCTTTGGTAAAGCGTTAAGGCTGAGAAAGATAGTCAAGGGAGATGCATCTTTATTAGCATAATGAGGCGGAGGGAATTTCAAAGTGATAACTGATACGGTAAGTCACATTTGAAACCTGGACTTAAAAGACCCCACTCAGTTAATTTACTTCTAAATAAGACTAAACAAAGGCCATTGACCAAACTCACAATCAACAATCGGTTAGTAGTGCCTAGAATAAAATCAGGAACCCTTAGACAAGAAGCCAGACGTGCCACCGATTATATATGTATATATTTTATGTAAACCTTAAATAACTCAAGTAGTGTTTGGAAAAGTTAATTAAATTCACATCCGCTTCAGTGGCCGCATGGTCTAAGGCGTTACTCTCGTAGTAGACTAGACTGCCAATGACGAGGAGATTGAGGCTAGAATCTCGGTCGAGTATACTGAGGGTGGTTTTTTACATAATTGTTCTCCACTTTCCCTCTACGCAAATGCGGGTACATTTCCTTAAATACAACCTTATTAATCCTAACACAATTAGTTTAATTAGTACATAAGCGTATAGCCTGAACGGGTAGTAAGACGCGGTGATAAGAAAGTTCACTTTATGTTCTCGTAACAGTAATAAACATAATGTGTGATTGAAAAACAAATTGTTCACTAAAATGACACTCAGGAAGTTAAGGTTGATTAGACTTTAAATACTTTCAATAGATGGCATACTGGAGCTACAAAATAATGTGTAAGAAAATGCCACGGCATTTTGGTAGTCTTGAAACACGAACAAACTAACTGTATTGCATAGCTATACCAAAGAAGGCGTCTGCACACCATAAACAAACAAATGAAGTACTAAATAGCCGCTAATAGGTGCAAAAAATAAATAAAAATAGACTCACAAATGTATTGGCTGTATTCAGGAATTATTTCAAATAACTCAAGATGTTATTTTCGTGCAAATAAACTAATTTTACGGTTCTTGACTTTGAACCTTTGATGTGTTGACAGGTTTTAGCTTATTACTTGGTTGCGCGTTCAAGGAAGAGAAAGCTTACTTTACCAATTTATTTGACGAGAAATGTTTATGGGATATCCTCGCTGTATATTAACACTAGAGGGACGGGGGTTAGCTACCTACATAGGACGGTGACCGGTCGTTTCAACCGTTAGCATTTTTATGTAAAATGTTTTAAAAATAAGCTATTTTGACTGTAAAGAACATGTTTTTAGCTTTTAACTTTTCTTATCTGGCCAACACCCTATTTCGTGATATAGGTTTACACCCGATTTGCAATTATTTCATGGGTAAAATAAAATCTAGAAAAGGCCCTTTCCAAAAATATCACAAGAAACGAAATCTATAATATATCCAGACATATTAAAAGAAAAAATAATAATATTTATGATCAGTTTAGTCATAACTTTTTACTTTCTCGCTATCTTACAGGTAGAAAAAATATTGTAATCGTCAAAAAAATCGAACTCGAGATTTTGATGAATCTCAACGTTTCATGAACCCCCGAATCAGAAAAAGTGGTTTTTGAATTTCAGTTTGTCTGCCTGTACCTCCAACTAGAGCCTAAACTATTTTATCGATCGGGCTAAAACTTAGTAGCTAGGGTTTTCATAGGGTTGTCCCGAGGGTTTTTGGAACTGGATATCTAACCCTAAAATTAAGGGTAGTTTACTGAAGGGCAAAAAGAGAAAAAGTCGATTTTCTCAAAATCGGCTTCAACGATTTGATTAAATTTCATTTCAAAGCATTTATATATATTCCAAACAAAATGGCTACTCTCAATATTTCAGCAAAATTACTTTAAGGGCTCTCTGATGCATAAATTCTAATTTTTCATCATATCATATCTCCGAAACTATTTGAGATATGAAATTACTTATCATTGCAAATATGTAGATCTATTTATAATACAACACTTTTATTCGAAACATATTTTTATAAAACCAATAACTTTCAAGCTATACGCAAATACATGTATTTTTTAACTTTTCGAACACTAAAGGTAAAGTTTTGCGATCATAAAAAAAAAATCTTACCCGACATGTTGATGGATGTCGACGTCTCATGACTCCCTGAATCCTAAAAAGTGGTTTTTGCAATGACGTATGTCTGTGTGTCTGTTTAACCCTACAATTAAGAGTAGATTAATAAAAAGTTAAAATAAAAAAATCAATTTTCTGAAAACTGGCTCAAACGATTTTGATTAAAATTTGTATCCAGACGTTTATTAAGATCACAAATAAAATAGCTATTTTCATTTTTCTATGAAAATGACTTTTAGGGTACTTTACAGAAGCGGAAATTTCCGTATCTCCGCAACTATTTAAGATACTAAATAAGTTAACATTTCAAAATTGTAGTATTATTAAAAATAAAAAACTTTTATTTGAAATATTTTTTTATAAAACTAACAGTTTCTGAGATATACACAAATATATTAATACAATTTTGTGAGCTTTAGTTGTAAAGATATACTACTTAAGTTTAAACGCAATAATTCTCCAATGCCATAGAATAATTAAACATAAGTAAGTCTTTCAAAAATTTGATATTTTTCTTTAAACTCTTAGGAGAAATGTACAACAATGATCTATCTCCTTCATTTTAGACTCAATAGTCAATATTTACGTTTTTTATTGGTCAAAATTTATAAATGAGGAATTGAATAGCAATGCGTTGACCTGAAGTTGTGCAACACCTAATAAAATGTTTAAACTTTTAACCGTAAGTCGAAATTTTAATACGAAGTGTTGACCCTTGTGGACTATAAATTAATCCTTTTTTATTGGTCCAAACATACAAATGAGGACATTAATTCTTTAAAAATTAGAATTATAAAATTTAAAACCGGAACTCAAAAAATGTTTTACGTAAGTATAGAGCAATTTATGCTTGGGTTTTCTAATGTATATTATCTTGTTTCACACATATTACGAATTTTGAGTAAATATCTCCATTTTTAAACAATAGAGCGAGAAAATCCGTGCGGAGCTTCGTACAATTTATTTAATTGAGTGTATCTCTTAAGATACATTGCCAAGTTAGGTGATCAAAACTTTCCACACCTCATAAATTGAATAGAACTTTATTCTGAATTTAATAAACCTTTAATAGAAATAAATACTCGTCTGATACAACATGACTTACATGATGACACCATTAATAGAAATGTGGACACAAAACAGCTTCCGACAATCTATATCTAAACATTTTGGTTGAAAATAGTGAAATTAGCGAGAGTCAGGAAGAAATAAATCCTAATGAGTGGTGGGGTTTGAAATAAAAAACCATTATAGAGAGGAATACTAATGTAATAAACACATCGTCCCAACTTGGAGAAGTTAGACAAATCAATGCTGGCTGGTGATGTAAAAACTAGGGTGTTCACAAAATCAAAATTGTAATGAAAAATACTTTTCAAGTATATACATATTGAGCTTGATTATATTAAGATAATACCAACATAAAAATATGGGCACAAATAACATTTAATTAAAGGAACATAGCACATGCATACGTATAAATTGGCCTACATAAATTATATGTCCATATATATTTAGAGGAGATGCGGGTATTAAGGAATAGTCGGGCAATACCATTGTTTCTCATATGTTAAGCTTCACAATCTATTGTTAACTATTTCAGCTATTACAGAAAACAATTTTGAACAGCTAGTGACGCCTTAACTTCGACAGATCAACTGATTGTTCTGTGAGAGGCGATTGTTTGGTTTGGCTGTCACAAAAACTTTTGCAGGCTAGTTTTTATCATGTTATATTTCTTTACTTTACTGTTCTTATTAACTCTAATCAAATCATTAGGTTAAGGCTCACTCGTGCTTATCTTTGAGTTAAAACATTATTTAACTGTAATTTTATTATAAACTAACAAAAAATAATGTTTTCCGAAATGGCGAGTTGGGCAATAAGGAATATTTCTCTTCCATAATGCCCGAACATTTTTAAAGTATTTGGCAAGTGATTTATTTTGTCAACGTAAGCTTAAACATTTTTCTTAACACCTAAGAAATTTACTAAGAGAACAATGTAAACTGATAAAATATTTTAGTCTATTATATTTTAATAATTCATTACTAAGACTGATTTGTTAATTAGTTCTTTTTTATTATAATGTATTATTTCAATGATTCGCTATTATTATTATTATGATTTTGTTGTTTTACACATAATATTTGCATGTTTTTTTTACACTTTCTTATGAAACATTTGTTAGTTTTAATAAATATAATTATTTTGTATATAAAATGTGTAGTATTCCATATTGCCCTCATTTGTTCCACATCTCTTTTAAGTGCTCCTGCAAGACATTCTAAGTTATAAATTTTGCTTTAAACACTAAAAATAGTTAAAAACATTAATTATAAATTTAATATGGAACTCAATGACAAAATGTGAAACTACGCTTTGATATTATTGAAAAAGTAAATGGTATTCCACATTACCCGCACTTCCTCTATACAATATACTTATATACAGATATGCCTACATACGTACACATAAAGCCCCGTCCAGACTAGAACAGAACAACGAACACGAACATGCTCGTGAATAGTGTGGACAGTTTTCCGAAAATAACTTTGTAACAAAATTTGTTTGTTGTTTTTTTCGTCCCCGATCCACCGGTTGTCGGTTTTTTGCCTGTCGCATCAAAGGATGTTCGTGTTCGGTCCTGTTCTAGTCCGAACGACTCCGCGAAAATTTCCCCGAACATACAGTCACTGGCCGGATAGTAGCAGAGGCGCACGTGTGTTTTAATTAGTGTAAGTAGGCCTACATATATCTTTTGGAGAGTGTATTTCTTAATGTATGTTAAGTTAATAATAATAATAATAATCTCCTTTATTTAGCAGATTGTAGAAAATGAAGTGGTCGAAAGAAGATCAAATGAAGCTCATAGAGCTAGTCTGGACGCGGCTTAAATAGTAGCTGTTCAGATCTACTTATCAAAACGTGACACCATAGTGAACCAGGAAAGATAAGCTGGCTATTCTTCAAGTTAAACAAAGAGTACATATGTTTACCTGACCTAACATTTACAATACAATAATTACATTCTTGTGAAATAGTCTGACTAGCCATGATTGAATGACAGCTAGATAGTCAAGAATATATATATTTTTAAGTAAGTGTTACCTAACTTAGAATTTGCGTTTGTAATTTTTTTTGTTTTTTGCAAATTGTTCAAATAAATTTGGATTATCAGAGTCTAGCATTTTAATTACTAAACTGTCCTGATAAATTAATTTATCACTATTTAGAAAAAAAAATTGCAGCGTACTCATCTTTAAAGGAATACTAAAAATAAAACCACTCCAACGTAATGTCTATTTACACTTTCAATAAGCTAATATGCATTTTATAATATAAATAATTATATTTTATGCAAGGCGACACAAGTTTAAACAAAATATATTTATATATTTTTCAAACTTCACTCCCAAATTATCAATCAAAAGAAAGACAGTTACTTAAAATGATTCGTTAAAACTGTTTGGCTACCTACTCCTCTCGACTGATAAATGACTGGACTCATGAGGGTCACCAACGTCTCAGTTGGTCTAGATCAGCTCGAATGGTTCGACTCTCGGGGTTGCAGTAAGGGGGAGCTAGTCGAAACACTAAAATGTTCACAGCAACGGAACGCACATTTCACAGACTAATAATCGCCATAAGAGCTAAGTAATTCTGTCTCGCACATGCACATTAGCACTTCAACTATAAAACAATGATTATAGTGCTCACACCGTGCTACCAAACTGACTACAAGACCTCATTTCCCGTTCTTGCACACAACACAGTTGCTAACATCACATTAGAAAAGCGCTATTCATATTTGAATTACGTGATCATTTAGGGTAGTAAATTATCATATCGATTTAGATAGACTAATTAAATATTAAAAACAAAAATAGTATATAAATGTAATCAACATATTAGGTGCTCACGTGCACATTTTCTCATATACACGAGCCGCTACTAAATACATCAACATGCTGTACCAGTCAAATCAACAGTTTACCCTCTTTTGAAGTATAATCATTCAAAAAAGGTACTAAATGTCTGATTTTTTCAGGGAACTACCACACAGAACCCCGCGATTTAGTGAGGCCCTCCACGCTTACCTAGATGACAGAAGGAAAAAAAAAACAGTCGGGGTGGAAAATTGCTAATTCTGCGCTCGTCTAGTCAGTAGGCTCCCTGCATCGGCGATCTAGATAATTTGGTCAGAATGTAAAAACAAATATCAAACATATTGTTATGGTTTGATTTATTAAACAAGTGGAGTGAGTTCTCCGTTTAAATTTTCAATGCATTTGTCTGTTTGTCTCACGATAGATTTTGAGGGCATTAAACCGATTTAATTTAAACTTAGTTTAGTTATTCTTTGTACATCTATACAGATCAAGTTATTTGGGGAAGATAATCGAATTAAGGCTTGGGGACCAACACTTATGTGTGTAAAAACACGGCTTCTATAGTAAACTATTGCATGTATTTACCATTTTTGATATCTTAGCACGGTCGGTAGCGTGTCTGAGTAGATTCCTGGAATTGCTTAAGGGGGCCGCTTCGGTACGTCTGAAAGTATCATTCGTGTTAGGGTTCGGCCAGACTGACAAGCGTGCGAGCGAGCGAGCACGTAAGCGACTGGGTGGCCAGACTGGCGAGCGCGCGCGTGATTAGCTGATACCTCTCGTTATTTGTTGACGAGGAGGCTCCGAATCTTGGCTGAGTGAACTGAGGGTGGTTTT